>JACEEZ010016312.1:47500-62500 GCA_016584305.1 Chionoecetes opilio
AGTTTCTTGATTGCTAATGTAATATAGATGAGCAAGTCTGCACGGAGGATTGCCTATTGGTAATCAAGGTTATGCTTGTGCCTGGCTCGTGTAATTAAGATCGACAGTTTCTTAATATCAATACCGAAATTAACCAGTAACTTAGTATCAATGATCTAAAATCGATTTAAAGCTCCCTAATGGAAACTTATTAATACATTATTGAGTTTTTGATATACATTGTAAACAGCTCATAGGAATTTTTATATCATAAGTACATCTTTAGTTGCTGTCTTCTAAGGAAACTAACTCCATATGAACTCAATAACTAAGACAGATAGCTCAGTGTAGCAGACTAATTGATAACAGCTAATAGGAACTCTGATATCATAAGTAAATCATTAGTTGCTGTCTCCTAAGGAAACAACTCCGTATGAAGTCCATAAATCAGACAGATAGTTCAGTGTAACAGACTAATTAATATCTCCGCTGGTGTGTTCCAGTATTGGCAAAGGTGTGAGCCAGGAGAGCACTCTTAATCAGGAGACGCGCCCGCCGGGGGTGTCCGCGGCGACAATGGTGCCGCGCCACGGTGTGGGAGGAGGTGCTAATATGTGTGCGTCGATATTCACACCTCAGGGGGGTTATTTACACCTGGCAACAGAGAGAGAGAGAGAGAGAGAGAGAGAGAGAGAGAGAGAGAGAGAGAGAGAGAGAGAGGGGAGAGAGAGAGAGAGAGAGAGAGAGAGAGAGAGAGAGAGAGAGAGAGAGAGAGAGAGAGAAGAGAGAGAGAGAGAGAGAGAGAGAGAGATGAGAAGAGAGAGAGAGGAGAGAGAGAGAGAGAGAGAGAGAGAGAGAGAGAGAGAGAGCTCCAGCGCCGAGAGGGATAAAACATCAACGGAGCATAACAAAAACATGAAAAAGGAAAAATAACATGCTGGGCTGAAGTCAAGATAGTCACCCCTAATGATGACTTGGTATATATTATAATGCTAAAAACTTATCTTCTCTGTAATTCAACAAGTCTTTTTAATCACCAGTAATAATCTACAAACTATTACAAAGTGCAGAAGTAAAATTAAACCTCAAAATAATCCACTCACAAACAGATATAACGCAAGAATAGTTTAGGTGTTTGGAAAGTTTGATATTCTAAAAAGAAAAATAAGAAAAAACCCGTGAAGTGGATAACAAGCTTTCGAAGGGGAAGTGTTGTGAACGTATTTCTTCCTTGCTCACTATGAACGGTTCACTGATCGCTAAGGCATGTTTACTTAATACGTCAGGACACACTAAGACATGTAGCAGTAAAAATCAATCTAAATATCTACTTGAAAATGTGTAGATACCTGTTGAGAAATCGTAAATGACTAAAATTTCTGCAATGACGGTATGTAAGTTTGACGCGCAGGAGTAAGTCAGGGGCTGGGAGTGTTGTGTGGCGGTAGTGTTTACGGTCGTGTGGATACTGCCATGGCTGCTCCGAGTAAAATCTCAACTCCCTCGCACTGCTTTATACACGTCTGTTCTAATCATCATTAAGGGTGTACTGTGGTCCTTACTAGGCGCGGCGGACCCTGTTACCCCTCCCTACACTTACAAACCACCTGGCGACTTAATTCCTAGAGTATTGAATTTCACATATCACACTACAGAACACGTGCCTTTACATTGAACATATAATCATTCTCCTACAAACGCAATACGAATGCAGAGGAGTTCCAGATATTGTCTCGGAACTCGTCAAAATCAACCAAGTAAAAATGCCAAGAAGTTTAAAATCAAAAGTGCGAATGAAGTTGCTCGTCATGATTCTATTCACTTGTACATGGCTGGTATTAACACTCTCTCTCTCTCTCTCTCTCTCTCTCTCTCTCTCTCTCTCTCTCTCTCTCTCTCTCTCTCTCTCTCTCTCTCTCTCTCTCTCTCTCTCTCTCTCTCTCTCTCTCTCTCTCTCTCTCTCTCTTTCTCTCCCAAATTCATTTTCTAATTTTCACTGCGTTTTGTCCTACTTCACTTCCCTCTCTTTCCTTCCTCCCTTACAATCTGATTACCTTCCTCTCGGGGAAGCGACAAGAACTGCCACCAATAAGCTTCTCGTCTGGCTTGTCGTCAACATCAAACAACCAATCAGAAGAAGCCTGGAAGAGCACTTACTTATGCCTTGTCGGTAGCCAATAGGAAGTCAAGAGGCTATTTTTCACTTAAGCTCATGTTTACCACGTCTTCTCAAGGTCATACACACAAAAGAGGAATAAAATGATAGCAACAACAAAACAAAAAGATAAAAGAAAATGACCTTCTAGTGAATGATGCAATATGTGAGATAGTGAAAATTATACATTGCGTAGTGACTCGCAAAACGAGGTAAGGAAATGAAATAAAAATAAAGTGTTAATTGTGTTTGATGGGGCAAAAAAATAAATATGCTAAATGGTTCTCCCTTTTCTCACGGGAGCGCGGCGTGATTAATGCACTGTTAATTGCAAACCAATTCATGAATCTGAAAAAGAATGGATGCAATGCTTTTTCTGCTTCTCAATATATACATTTTTTTATAGTTGTTGTTGTTCTACTTTGTCTGTTTGTTTGTGTATTGTTCCAGTGTCATTCTTTTATCAGTTCCCTCTTTGTACCTCTGCGTGTTTGATCGTGTGTCTGTCTGCCTGTCTATGTCTTGTCTGTCTGGTCTGTCTGTCTTTCTTCTTCTAGGTCTGTCTTCGTCTGTCTGTCCTGTCGTCTGTCTGTCTGTCATTCTCTCCTCTCTCTCTCTCCTCTCTCTCTCTCTCATCTATCCTCTCTCTCTCTCTCTCTCTTCTCTCTCTCTCCCCCTCTCTCTCTCTCTCTCTCTCTCTCTCTCTCTCTCTCTCTCTCATCATTTAATTCGATTTATGGAGACGGAAAAAAGTCTTCATAAGTGCCTTGAAAGACCAGTCAACCTTTCTTCCCTCCTCCTTCTCCCTCCCTCCCTCCCACCCTCCCTCCCTTCCTCCCTCCCTCCCTCCCTCCCTCCTTCTTCCTTCCCTCCCTCCCTCCCTCCCACCTTCCCTCCCTCCTTCCTTCCTTCCTTCCTTCCTCCCTCCCTCCCTACCCCCTTCCTTCTTTCCTTCTTTCCCTCCCTCCCTCTTTCTCTCCCTTCCTCCTTAAGTTAGTCAGACACGAAGATTCATCAAGGGAAAAATGAGGAGAGAAAACTGGAATAAAAGATGAAAAGAATGTATAGGAGGGAGACGAAGGGAGGAAAAGGGAGAAATGCAAAGAAGAGGGAGAATGAATGGTGATAAGTGTTGTTTGAAGGGTCTTGAGAGTCACTTAGGGAGAAACTGAACCACTTACTCGGGTGTTATGAGAGAGAAGAGGGGAGGGGGAGGGAGGAAAGAAGAAGAAAAAAAGGGAAGATAATGAAAAGAATAAGAAGAAAAAAGGGGAAAGATAATGAAAAGAATAAGAAGCAACAGAAGGAAGGTGACATGCGGAGAAGTAAAGAGGACAGGGCACAAGGGAGAGATAAGAGAGAAATGAGAGAACTTGGTGAGGAGAAAAGTTTCAATAATTATATGCAATGATAGTGACATATGATGATGATGAGGAGGAGGAGGAGGAGGAGGAGGAGGAGGAGGAGGAGGATTACATAGGATTACATCGGAATAACAGACACCAGGAGACCTATTGGTCCATAACGAGGGTATCTGCTGCACTACATACTACTAACTATCAACTACTTGTAAGAAAACAGTTGGAAAATTATACCATGTCCCTAAAGAGGATAGGAACATGGAAGGTTCATAGTGCAGAATGATAGGATATGAAAAATACTAACTACAACTACCACTACCACTACAACTAATCGATACGGGGGACTAGATACGAATTCGCACTATCAATACCCATTTACTTTACAGTGCGCGTCAAGTCTGTTTTTTTAATGTAGTTATTGTGCTGGCTCCGACAACATTTGCTGGTAACTTGTTCCATCGATCAACGACTCTAACATTGAAATAATGTTTACGGAGATCGGTGATGCAACGTTGACCGTTTAATTTTAAAACATTATTTCTTGTTGTCACTTGAGTTGAAAGCTCGAATAGGTTCTCTTGATTAATGACATCAAAACCTTTTAGGATCTTAAAGGTTTCTATCAAGTCCCCACGGATTCTACGATCCTTTAAGGAAAACATATTAAGTTTCCGCAGTCTCTCTTCATAAGATGAATTTCGCAGGGATGGAATTTGTTTGGTTGCTCTTCTTTGCACTGATTCCAATTTGGCTTGATCTTTTACGAAACAGGGCGACCAGAATTCAACGGCATATTCCAAGTGCGGCCTAACCAAGGACGTGTATAATTGTGTCATTACTTTCGAGGAGGAGGAGGAGGAGGAGGAGGAAGAGGAGGAAGAGGAGGAGGAGGAGGAGGAGGAGGAGGAGGAGGAGGAGGAATACATAAGAATACATAGGAGTAACAGACACCAGGAGACCTATTGGTTCATGACGAGGGTATCTGCTGAACTACATACTACTAATTATCAACTACATGTAAGGAAACAGTTGGAAAATTATACCAAGTCCCTAAAGAAGATAGGAACATGAAAGTTTCGTAGTGAAGAAAGATAGGATATGAAATATACTAACTACAACTACCACTAACACTAATCGATCCGGGGGACTATAATATGAATTCGCAGGGCGCTATCAATACCCATTTACTTTACAGGGCGCATCAAGTCTGTTTTTAAATGTAGTTATTGTGCTGGCTTCGACAACATTTGTTGGTAACTTGTTCCATCGATCAACATCTCTAACATTGAAATACTTTTTACGGAGATCTGTGATGCAACGTTGGCCGTTAAGTTTTAAACCGTTATTTCTTGTTGTCACTTGAGGAGAAAGCTCGAATAGGTTCTCTTGATTAATGATATCAAATCTTTTTAGGATCTTAAAGGTTTCTATCAAGTCCCCACGGATTCTACGATCCTTTAAGGAAAACATATTAAGTTTCCGCAGTCTCTCTTCATAAGATGAATTTCGCAGGGATGGAATTTGTTTGGTTGCTCTTCTTTGCACTGATTCCAATTTGGCTTGATCTTGTACGAAACAGGGCGACCAGAATTGAACGGCATATTCCAAGTGCGGCCTAACCAAGGACGTGTATAATTGTGTCATTACTTTCGGAGTTTTATGTTCAAAGTTGCGTTTAATGAAGCCCAACATCATATTCGCCTTTTTATTGGCAGCTAGGCAATGCGGACTGGTTTTAAGATCATTACTGATGATGACACCTAAATCCTTTTCCTGCTGTACTTCAGTTAACGATTTATTTTGCATTTGATAGTTATATTTGAGGTTATCGTTGCCTATATGCATTACTTTACATTTATCGGAATTGAATTTTAATAGCCATTTATCACTCCAATCTGATTTGTCGAGATCACTTTGTATGAGTTCGCAGTTTTCTCTAGTATATGCTTTACCGCCTAATTTGGTGTCATCTGCAAATTTCGATATTTTAGATACAAGTCCGCAGTCCAGATCGTTGATATATATCAGAAAAAGAGTAGGACCCAAGACCGAACCCTGAGGCACCCCACTAGTGACATCTAACCAATCAGATGCCTCGCCATTTATTACTACACGTTGTTTACGATTTGAAAGCCAATCGCCAATCCATGAACATAATTGCTCTCCTAAGCCATGTGCCCTTAGCTTGGTCAACAGTCGCTTATGGGGAACTGTATCGAAGGCTTTCTGAGAATCAAGGTATATTATATCCGAGGGAATTTTAGCGTCCCAGTTTGAATAAATGACATTAAAAAAATCCAGTAGGTTTGTTAAGCAGGGTCTCTTATTTCGAAATCCATGCTGGGAGTTTAATATTGAGTTATTTTCATCGAGAAAAAAAACTATTTTATCCCGCAATATTTTCTCAAATAGTTTAACAATCACGGACGTTAGACTAATTGGGCAATAATGACTTGGGAGGCTCTTACTCCCTTTCTTGAATATCGGTGTAACATTAGCTAATTTCCACATACTAGCAACATTTTTGTCCATTAGCGATTTATTGAGAATAATTTTTAATGGGAGCGAAAGTTGACTGTGACATTCGCGAAGTAATCGCAGCGAGATTTCGTCCACCCCCACGGATTTTGCTGGGTCAAGTTTCTGCAAATACTTTGATATTTCGTCTACTGTTATCTCTCCTATTACCAATCTATCACTTTCGAGTCCCGCATACATGTTTACTGGTTCTGATAATGGAGCTTCGTCTTCTTTAATAAATACCGCATTAAAGTAATCATTGAGTACGAACACCATACTCTTATTATCATTTACCATGATTTTATTCTTATCTTTCAGTGGTCCAATACTTGTTTTGACGTTTTTCTTACTTCGAACATATTGAAAGAACCTTTTCGGGCTTGATTTGGATTCCCTTGCAATTTTTTCTTCATACTCGCGCTTTTTAGACTTATTTAATCCTTTGCAACGACGTTTTACGTCATTGTAGTCTCTAGAATCGCAGTCCGCATTTGATCGCTTGTAAACTTTATACACTCGGCGCTTACTGCCAATGATTTGTTGAATCTCATTAGCCATCCAACTGGGTCTGTTTATGTTATTCAAACGTTTTCTTACCATGGGAACATGTTTTTCAACCACCGATTGGAGTTTATTTTTGAATAAATAACACATGTTTTCGGCGTTATTACCATTTAGTAGGTCATTCCAATCAACTTCGCTTAGTACCCTGCTGATCTTCGTGAAATCTGCTTTATTATAATTGGAAACTAATACCTGATTTTATGTGATGTCTACATTGCAATTTATGCCACATCTGATTAACCTGTGATCACTGTTTGCCAAATGTTCACCTATATCGCAGTAATCAATCAGATCAATGTCGGTAGTGAAAACTAAATCTAGGATACTATTATCCCTTGTAGGCTCACGGACCACCTGATTTAAATATACTTCGTTTACCATATCAAGCAATCGCATACCTTCTCTATCAGCAGAATTATTATTCCAGTTTATACGAGGTAGGTTAAAATCTCCACATATAATTGTATCGTTATTATTGTTGACAACTGACTTTATCTCGTCATACAGGAGGCAATCTACTTCCGCATTTGATTTGGGAGGACGATATATTGTCCCAATAGTTAGCAATTTACCGTTTAGCTTAATCTTTGCGTAGACTGAGTCATAATGATCTTTATTTACTTTATCGATTTCGATTGCTTGCAAATTATCTTTAATGTAAAGAATGACACCTCCACCTGCTTTATGCGTACGACAATTTAGGAATGTCTTATAGCCTGGAATGGCTATTTCAGATAATAAATGTTTATCTTTGGTGTTGATCAAACTCTCAGTGATACTAACGATATCTGGCGTTTCGGCAACAACGAGGAGGAGGAGGAGGAGGAGGATTACATAGGATTACATAGGAATAACAGACACCAGGAGACCTATTGGTCCATGACGAGGGTATCTGCTGAACTACATACTACAAACTATCAACTACTTGTAAGAAAACAGTTAGAAAATTATACCATGTCTTTAAAAGAAGATAGGAACACGGAAGTTTCGTAGTGCAGAAAATAGGGTATGAAATATACTAACTACAACTACCACTACCACTACAACTAATCGATCCGGGGGACTAAATATGAATTCGCAGGGCACTATCAATACCCATTTACTTTATAGTGCGCGTCAAGCCTGTTTTTAAATGTAGTTATTGTGCTGGCTTCGACAACATTTGCTGGTAACTTGTTCCATCGATCAACGACTCTCACATTGAAATAATTTTTACGGAGATCAGTGATGCAACGTTGACCGTTTAGTTTTAGACCATTATTTCTTGTTGTCACTTGAGTTCAAAGTTCGAATAGGTTCTCTTGATTAATGACATCAAATCCTTGTAGGATCTTAAAGGTTTCTATCAAGTCCCCACGGATTCTACGATCCTTTAAGGAAAACATATTAAGTTTCCGCAGTCTCTCTTCATAAGATGAATTTCGCAGACATGGAATTTGTTTGGTTGCTCTTCTTTGCACTGATTCCAATTTTGCTTGGTCTTTTACGAAACAGGGCGACCAGAATTGAACGGCATATTCCAAGTGTGGCCTAACCAAGGACGTGTATAATTGTGTCATTACTTTCGGAGTTTTGTATTCAAAATTGCGTTTAATAAAGCCCAACATCATATTCGCCTTTTTACTGGCAGCTAGGCAATGCGGACTGGTTTTAAGATCATTACTGATGATGACACCTAAATCCTTTTCCTGCTGTACTTCAGTTAACGATTTATTTTGCATTTGTAGTTATATTTGAGGTTATCGTTGCCTATATGCATTACTTTACATTTATCGGAATTGAATTTTAATAACCATTTGTCACTCCAGTCTGATAGTTTGTCGAGGTCACTTTGTATGAGTTCGCAGTTTTCTCTAGTGTTTATCGTCTTGAATGCCATGTTATGATTTTAGTATTGTCATTATTATTATTACTACTATTACTATTGTTATTATTACAGTTACAGAGGAGGAGGAGGAGGAGGAGGAAGGAAGAAAATGGAGGAGGAGGAGGAGGAGGAGAGGAAGGAAGGAAATGGAGGAGGAGGATTGATATATCAGAAGGAAAAATATATCAACAATATCAACCCCAGTAGTAAAAAACAAAAAAAGTAAATAATAATAATAAGAAGAATAACAATCATAATAACTGTAATAATAACAATAGTAATAGTATTAATAATAATAATGACAATACTAAAATCATAACATGGCATTCAAGACGATAAACACACCGTCCTAATTAGAATACATAGAAAAAATAACGTGAAAATGCATCACCCCACCATCGTCGTTATCATAAGTGAGTCTCGTGGAAAAGTCTGCTGATTAGGTTGCACGAAAAAAATACATTAAAAAATCTTGTAAGTAGCTTGTTGCGGCCTTTTGGTTCTCAATCCAGACTTGATGAAGGTTTTGTGCTGATACTGAAAGAGAGAGAGAGAGAGAGAGAGAGAGAGAGAGAGAGAGAGAGAGAGAGAGAGAGAGAGAGAGAGAGAGAGAGAGAGAGAGAGAGAGAGAGAGAGAGAGAGAGAGAGAGAGAGAGAGACATAACTAAAGATATGAATAAGAAAGGTAGGTGACTATATAGATAGATAGATAGATAAAGATGGATAAATAAATAAATAGATAGATAAGTTGATAGATATAAACAGCGAAGCAGACAAAGGTTCAGAGAGAGAGAGAGAGAGAGAGAAAGAGAAAGAGAGAAAGAAAGAGAAAGAATATGAGAGAGAGACAGACAGACAGAGAGAGAGAGCGAGAGAATTCGAATAGCTTAAATAATTTCTTGTTTTTCCATCAACCTTCGTCAAGTCCAAAGCTGAATCAACACAGTCCCTGCTAACAAGCTGTCCCTCCCTCCCTGTCCCTCACCCTCCCTCCCTCCCTCCCTCCCTCCCTCCCTCCCTCCATCTCCCTCACTCACCCTCTCTCCCTCACGCTTCCCTCATTACGCTTCACCATTATGCAAATGACTCCCTCCCTCCCCCCCTTGATCTCGCATATGGCTGCTGAATTCGGCGAGAAATGTTCGAGTTTTCGTCTCTCGTTCCCTTTTTACCCCTCTGGGTTTTTTCTTTCAAGTGACAAGTTCCTCCCTTTGGTGTCCGGCCGCGTGACAGAGCAAGGGATGGGGCAGGTGGGAGAGAGGAATGTAAGAGAAGATGGAAGAGGAATGGCGAAGAGAAGTCAAGGTTAAGGAAAGGAATGAGATGCATGGTGAAAGAGAACGAAAGAGAGAGACTTATGAAAGGAAAGGAAAGTGGGACGCAGGATTATGTTGTCAGAAGGTGTTTGGAATCAAGTGGATGTGGAGAGATGGATTTTTATTTGATGTGGAAGGTGAAGAGTTAGTTTTTCTTTCACTGAATGTAGAATTTCAATGTGTGGAGGATCGTGTGGTTTAGGTAATCTGTGGAAAGGCTGAGAAGCGTAAAATTCTTCTTGTATCACCTTCAACTTTATTATCCTTGCTGTTTTTTTTACTAAAGATCAAACCAAACAAAACAAAAAAAGAAAAATATATATTTAAGAGCAGCACGATTTATCTAAGCTCCCCCTCACTAAGACTCTTCAAATTGACTCTCGTTTCACGTTTTCTTTGTGAATTTTTTTCCCTCTCCTTTGAAATAGTAAATAAAAGACCATCATCAGGCTATCTAGGTCACAAGTTTTTCTTAAAGGTTTTTCGCGTCAATCTTTCTTTCGTCTAATTTTCTTTTCACCGTCCACTATTTATAATGTATTTTGTATCTCCTCTAAAGTTCAGGCCGTATTCATTTCGCCTCTCATTCTCGCTTTATCTCCATCCTTATTTCTAACTACTTTTGCTACACATCTCTCTAATTCTTTTTAATTTCCCTGTTTTCCTCCATGACACACACGCTCTTCCTACCTCTCCTAATACCCTTCATCTTGTCTCTATCTTCTCCACTGCTCCTCCTCTCTCCTCTTCCTACTACCCTGCTCGTCTTTCCCTTCTCCTTCCAGCCTTCCATTCACTGACGTCTCTCCCATCTTCCCGCGACACATTTCCATTGACAGAAAAAATCTCTTATTAACTTCCATTTCGCCCCTATAAAAAAGTTGGAAAAACATCATTCCAAGTGGCAGTCTCTCCTGAAAGCCTGATTACCTTTAGGGTCTCGGGGAGTTGTCTTGCCGAGGGACTCCTGACGCAACTCCTGACGGCCGAGTCCACCCCGATACTGGAAATGGGCGAGTCTGTTATGAAGGGAAGTGGTAATAGCCATGGGGAAGGAGGGGGAGGGAGAGGGGAGGCTGGCTGTCACGGCACGAGCGCAGGAAGGTAGTCGAAATGGATGAATCTGGTATGAGGGGAAGAGGTAAAGGGGATGAGAGAGGAGGGTAGGGATGGGGAGGGAAGAGGAGGCGCCTGTCACGGCTCAGGCTCCTGAAGGAAGTTTATGACGGGTGAAGCAATGCCCTGGGTGGTGTAAGCGGGATTTCTCATTTTGGTAAGTGAGATTTACAATTAGGGAAGATGCGATGTAAGTGCAGCCTCGGTTTGGCAAGAAAGTAAATTAAGAAGACTTGCAGGAAATGTCTGAGGGACGTCGTAGGAGGCGACAACAAAATGTGTGATTAGATGGAAACCCAATTAGATGAATGAAAGCCGCGTGAACCCAATTTCGATTCTGATTAGGAATGGGAAGCCAATGAAAAGCAGGGATTATGTCAGGTAAGATTACGATTCGATAGACATCTTGGAAAATCATGAAGGGTGAGGCGGGAAACGCGACTACCAGGTGAGTTTACTGACTGCCAGTCAACAAGGCAGAGGGGCTGACTACCACACTACACACTGAGGTTACTGATAACAACACTAAGTAAGATCAGGGAATAGTAACTAGAACACAAAGAAGACAAGGAATTAAGATCCCAAATGAAATAGCCAAGGGAAGATTTGACAAGATTGTTAACTAAGGAGACGAAGTTGACGAGGACCTATGAAGCGATACTAAGCGTCAAAAGTCACAATAATCTATAATAATATAAGCGAAAGTGTGTGTGTGTGTGTGTGTGTGTGTGTGTGTGTGTGTGTGTGTGTGTGTGTGTGTGTCCGCGATAGGTACCGCCCCCCGCACCCCAATCCCATCATATGGCACAGTTTTGGAACCAGCTCGACCAGGGGCAACTTTTAAGCCTACTTATGAGATAATCCGATCACTTTTTTTTTCTTTTTTTAGCAGCCTATTAGCGAGAATTGTGAAAAAAAAGTGTGGGTTGCGAGAATTGAGGAAACCTTGATGTAGGGTGATGGGTAATGGGTGAGTGAATGGGTGGGGTGATGGGTAATGGGTGTGGGGTGATGGGTGAGTGAATGGGTGGGGGGTGATGGGTTGGGGGTGAAGGGTGATGGGTGATGGAATAGGTGGGGGGTGATGGGTAATGGGTGAGTGAATGGGTGTGTGGGGATGGGTAATGGGTGAGTGAATGGTGGGGGGTGATGGGTAATGGGTGAGTGAATGGGTGTGTGGTGATGGGTAAGGCGTTAATACATACATTTCTACATCCATGATTTCAGGAAAGTTAGAAGGGGCTATCTGGAGAGTCTGTGTTTGGTGGGCCGAAGGCCCACCAATAGCCCTCCGCAGGAGCTAGCCAAAAAGTCCGCCCGGAGGGCGGCTTTGCGGCTAGTAATAATAATAAGTTTAGGAACAAGAGTAACTGAAAAATAGATAAAAATATTGAGCTACTAACTAAAAGCAGAAAAAAACAGAGTAAATCATTAGCAGACATGAAAGTGGGGCTACTGACTAAACTGAAAAGTCTCGTTACTTAACATCTATCAACGTATACAAAGGATTAGCAACCATAAAGACTAATGGAGGAGATAAAGGATAAGTCCATAGCTTATAATGACAAGTCTGGTTTTTGTTTGAGGAGATAATAATTTATGTACATCCCTGAGTGGCGGGAAAGGCTCCCTGTGTTTTGTAAATATGTCATCATAAAAGTTGACGGAAAATGACATAGTGATGGAGGGTCGCGTCTCACGGGACTTAACTTTCCCAAAACATTTTCTCTCGCTGATAAAACTCCTCCAACTACCGATCAGTTTTTTATGTTCTCTTTCAGCCAAACGAAAAGTCATCGGCGTTGGGCGAATTCCTGTATTTATCGGAAACCAGGATGTAAGGTGTTAAAGGTCTCGTTTTCCTTGCAAGCTTTTCACTTTTCTCATCTCACCTCTAGGCAGTGTGGGGATTCATGCTTGATGTATAACATGGGAAAGGAGAATATACATGCATACCACAAAATGCAGCAAAATTAACACACGTTGTAACTAGATATATAACAGTAAATATATGTAGCACTGCAAATAATAAAAAGTTGCATTGAATTACATTAACGGGACCGCATGCGTTTGTATTCCTAACCATAATTAAATGACTTGCCTCATACGAGGAAACAAAGCGAACACAGCACAGTAACATGATAAGTGTCATGAAATACATAAAACATTTCAACAACACTTAATACGAGGACATTTTTATGGAACTTCCCCTTTAATGACATTCAAACTAAAAGGAAAACCGGAGGGCTATAGCTATGCATGTTCAGTCATAGCTATGTTTTAGTCTTCTCACGCACTCAAGAAACCAACATCTACCCACGTGATCTTGTAAATGCCTTTTCTAATCTCACTATAACTTCTCCACATTATTTGTTACTATTTTTTCCTTCCTCTTGTCCCTCCTTCTCTTTCCTATTTATTTTTCCTCTTCAGATTTCTCCTCCTCCCTCCTTTATTTCACCTTTATCTCCTACTCCTTCCCTTCCACCTTATCTTCCTCTTCCTCTCCCACCCTCATCGTCGCTTCCACCTTCTTGGATGTCTTACCCCCCCCCCCCCTCAGCAATACCCCGGAGGTCGCGCACGCCGTGGTTATTACCGTCGGCTTCCAGATTTGACGGGTGTGTATCCAAACGCGGAGGCTGGAAATATACACCCGGATGCAAGGGACTGATGGAAGATCTGCCGCACCTCTCACAGCTTCACTCCCTCCCTCCCTGCACCCCCCTCTCACAGTCTCACTCCCTCTCCCTCCCTCCCTGCAGCCCCCTCACATCAGCCTCTTCCACTACTCTCCCTTTTTCTTTCCCCGTATCCTGTGGCGTCTGATTTTCGATTCAAGACACTATTTTTTTTTATACTCGTAGACGTTTTTCATACGAGCTGATATTTATTATTGCATTTTTCATCCTATTTAGCTTATTTCGTATAAAAGATAACTTGCTGTGTTTTTGCTTATATATTGTTTTATTAGCTCATCGCGTAACTGCATGTATTTGTTGCGCTTAAATTTTCTTTCTCTATCTTTTTTCACTCCTATTTACGTACGTCAACCGCAATATCGGAGTTTTTTTTAATGTATGTGGCTATCGTACGTGCTACTTTAGGTGTGTGGAATTACAATCGTGTGTGACTAGAGTGTGCAAGTCTATAGGTGTGCGGAAGTATTGTGTGTGTGACCTTAAACATGTGTATCTATGTATTGCATGTATACCTTTAAGTGTGTCTGTCTAACGTGCGTAACTTTAATAGTGTGAAATTATAGTAGTGTGTCTATTATATGGAACTTTAATTGTGTATACCTATCACGTGTACTTATCTTGTGGAGCCATAGTCACATAAATTAGTACAACCTTTCGTGTGTATAGTTTGCGTGTACCTATAGTTACTTAAATCGTGTGCTATTTAATTATGCTTTTCCCTTCTCGGATTCTCACATCAATAAATGTTTTCAAAGGGCGTAAATCAAATATATGTAACGCGTCACAGGTGCACTCAACTTTTCAACTTTTTATTTAAAAGATTTGTGAGTCAGTCCTGTTTTTAATCAATAATATAATTTGCCCATTTTCTCAACTATGCCTTTAGTGGTAACAAAGACACTTTATTCACATCAAAAGACACGCTTGACACTGGGTAAAAGGGAAGAAGATGCAAAAATACGTTAAAAAGAAAGCTAAAAATAGTTCGTCAAGGCCGCTGACTGAGAAACATTCATCAAAAGATAAAAATAACCTTGAGTTCATGAGATGACTTTGCTGTTTCTCTTTTTTTTGTCTTGTCGAGGCTAGCCATAAAAGATCGAAAAGAAAAACACATGAGAAAGCACACCAGCAAGCGTGACTTTGCTCCTACTTCAGGGCTTGTGAAGGCGTTGCACTTTTATCAGGAGCTCGAAATGCCGCCGTTAAACACAAAAAAATTTAAACGCAGAGGAGTATGAAAAGAGAAAATAAACCTTTAACAAATACAAGTTAACAACACAAACTTATATAAACATCGACACAAAATACAAAAACGAAAAATTACGATAAAAAATAAACTTAAAAGACGTGAGCATTTGATTCTGTTGCATGGCGGGATGAAAATATAAATTGCCTGTTTTTAAGAGGTGTGTGTGGT
>JACEEZ010016312.1:67500-72500 GCA_016584305.1 Chionoecetes opilio
AAACAATTGAATATTTGAAAACTCAATCTTTAAAAATCGTCTTTTCATAAAAAAACACAAGTTCAAGCAGAATGAGGCTTCAGGAAATATCTACTTGTATGTAAGCATTCACTGAGTACCTGTTTTGGGTGTATATGTCTCTTGCGACGAACATTTAACCAAAACAGAATTTGGGATGTAATTTGGGGTGGAATTTCGTCATGCGCACCATCCCGGACATCAGCCCTCTCCTCTGACCGCTGGAGGAATCTATAAAGAACACCTTCATACCAGCGTTACTGAGATCTCCCGTCCTGGGGAATGACGCGAGGGCGTTGCTCGAACTCCCTCCAAGACTAGGCGGGATGGGAATCACCTCTCCTGAGAAGGTGGCTGAGGTGGAGAACCTCAACTCCATCAACCTTACCAGGTCCCTCACGGATATGATCATCGCTCAGGACGCACAAGGTGAAATCGACCAAAGTGCGATCGCTGAGCAAAAGAAACGATTCTCACGAGACAGGCAGCAAGGGCAGAAGACCAGCCTTGAACACCTTTCGACCATCCTGCCTCCAGACACCGTGAGAAAAATCCACATCGCACAGGAGACGGGAGCGTCCAACTGGCTAACATCACTACCAATCAGAGCAAAGGGCTTCAACCTCAACAAACAAGAATTTGTCGATGCCGTTGCTCTGAGGTACGGCTGGCCAGTGGAAGGACTCCCCAACACCTGTGTGTGTGGATCCCCCAACAACGTCGACCACACCATGACGTGCAAAAAGGGGGGATTCGTGTGTATCAGGCACGACGAGGTGAGGGACCTGACAGCCAGCATGCTCAGGGAGGTGTGCCACGACGTCTCCACCGAGCCAACCCGTCTGCCTCTAGATGGGGAACTCCTGCGGTACAGGACAGCCAATACCGCCCCTGAGGCTCGCGTGGACGTCTGTGCTCGGGGATTCTGGACCAG
This sequence comes from Chionoecetes opilio, assembly GCA_016584305.1. NCBI lineage: Eukaryota > Metazoa > Arthropoda > Malacostraca > Decapoda > Majidae > Chionoecetes > Chionoecetes opilio. The sequence goes on from JACEEZ010016312.1 coordinate 68,453, forward strand.
AGGGCAGCGGACCTTTTTGGACATCCGGATCTTCGACCCGATGGCCGCCTCCCATCGTGAGCTCTCCCTCGAGGCTGTCCACCACAGGAATGAGCTGGAGAAGATAAGGGCCTATGGCGATAGGATCCTGCAAGTCGACCATGGTACCTTCACGCCCCTGGTCTTCACCACATCTGGTGGCATGGCCCCCAAGGCTAGGAGCTTCTACTCAAGACTAGCTGACTTGATGTCAGTAAAGAAGCACCAGCCAAGGAGCTCCGTCGCCGCCTGGATGAGGTGTCGCCTCTCCTTCTCCCTGCTCCGGTCTGCCCTCCTGTGTCTCAGGGGTACGAGATACTCCACTCCCTCTAACACGGACATAAGTGACCTCGATTGCGAGGCCACATTGGTAGAGAGTGGGATAAGGGTGGATAGGTTAGGAATAGAGTAGGTTTATAAATTTAGGGGTAGTTAGTTAGTAAATGTATGTATTTTTAGGGGTAGTTGTAAGGTTGGATGCCACAGTCAATAGCGAAGTGGGGCTATGGCGTACCCGCCGCAAATAAAGAGGCGGTGGAGGTATCTTTTTTTTTTGTATTTATTTTTTATTTTTTATAAAGTAGTAGTAGTAGTAGTAGTAGTAGTAGTAGTAGTAGTAGTAGTAGTAGTAGTGGTGGAAATAATAGTAGTAGTAGAAGTGTTTGTGGTGGTGATATTATTATCATTATCATTAGTAGTATTGCTGTTAGTAGTAGTAGTAGTAGTAGTAGTAGTAGTAGTAGTAGTAGTAGTAGTAGTAATAGTAATAGCAATAGTAGTAGTAGTAGTAGTAGTAGTAGTAGTAGTAGTAGTAGTAGTAGTAGTAGTAGTAGTAGTAGTAGAAGTAGTAGAAGTAGTAGTAGTAGTAATAGTAGTAGTAGTAGTAGTAGTAGTAGTAGTAGTAGTAGTAGTAGTAGTAGTAGTAGTAGTAGTAGTAGTAGTAGAAGCAGTGGCAGTAATACCATAAGCACATCATTAAAAGTCGTAAGGATAGTTGCTGTTCTTGTAATTATTGCTGCAAATGTTATAATTGTTGATATTACTGTGTGAGGGGCACTTCGCATTGTTTGAGATTTATGGCTAAAGTTACTCCAATAAATGTACATCTCACACAAATGCACCGTATATTAATGGGCATTATTCGTGTGTGTGTGTGTGTGTGTGTGTGTGTGTGTGTGTGTGTGTGTGTGTGTGTGTGTGTGTGTGTGTGTGTGTGTGTGTGTGTGTGTGTGTGTGTGTGTATTCATCTAGTTGTATTCATCTAGTTATATTTTACAGGGCCAGTGCAATGCTCGTGTGGCCCCGTCTCCATATCAACATTTTTATCATTCATCCTTAGTGCTTTGTGTTGGCCGAAGCCAGCACCCCGGAGAGCAGGTCACAAACCCCGGCTAACAGCCGGTACCCATTCACTGCTGGGTGGACAGGGGTTCCGGTTTTAAGGAAACAACCCATCTGTTTCCGCTCCGCCCGGGGATCGAACCCGGGACTTTTCGGTTGTGAACCGAACGTGCTAACCACTACACTACGGAGTACCCTGTGTGTGTGTGTGTGTGTGTGTGTGTGTGTGTGTGTGTGTGTGTGTGTGTGTGTGTGTGTGTGTGTGTGTGTGTGTGTGTGTGTGTGTGTGCGCGCGTGCGTGCTGGGAGATTATTTAAGGTATCAATATTTGCACAAGTGGTTCAAAATTTGAAGAAAATAAGAATGATGATAGATAAAAATAATAATGATACATTTGATAACATTATCAATTACAGTGATGACGATGATACTGAAAATGAAAATGAAATATTCATCACTATTGTAATAAGGAATACTGACAATAATCATATTGAAAATAAAAAAAATAATGATAATAATCTTATTTTCATCATTATTAGTATTATCAACATCAATGATAACATTATGACTATAATCTTAGATATGACGACTTTCACTATTATTATTATCAATATTAATAATAATAACATTTTCAGTAACTATAATGATATGTAATAATGATAATGATAATGATAATGATAATGATAATAATAATAATAATGATAATAATAATAATTATAATAATAAGACGAAAAAGAAAAACAAGAAAAAAAAAAAAAGAACAACAACAACTACAACAAACGCAAAGAAACATGAAGATGAGGAAGTAGTTGAAGTAGAAGAAGTAGTAATTCCAAAGCCTTAAGGTCGCCGCCAGCCTTTCTTCCCCTCATGCTCCCGTCTTTCCCTCACTCCCACCACCGCCGCTGAGCACACTGAAGCCGCCGGGCCGCCATCTTGGTACGCCCGCCCTCGCCTCACATTTGATCAAGTAAATTACTCGATTAATATGCGTGCCGAGTCATCCCAGACTAATGTAATCTTGGGCTTATCACGGCAAGCCATTTTATGACAAGGTGTGAGCACGAAGACACAAACCCGAAGTATTATCATTGTTATTACTACTCTATTTTCATTATCATAATCATCATTATCATATCATCATCATTAGCATAATTATCATTATTATATCACTAACATTATTATCATATCATTGTTATCATTATTATTATGATTAACATTATCATGATGGTTGTTCGAGATACTTTACTATTCACTCCTAAATGAAGTTCGAACCCTTTTACTTTTTATCCCTTTATCGGCGTCACCTTTTCCATCGGTACATTGCTTGTTTACTATACTTGAGGTAACGATAGAATGAAAATCTTTAAGCCTCATATATTGATGTTAGTGGGCAGTGATGTTGAATTTTTAATATGAATAGTATTTTTTATGATATAGCCAATTTAAGTGCAGAAAAAATTGCGCATTGTAAAACCTGTCGCCATGCTGTGACGTCACGGAGCACCATTCTGCTAAGCCCCAGCCACATACCACAGCTGCCAAGCGGCCATGCCACAGTAATATCAACTTGCATCACCACTACTGCCGCATGATGGCCAGTAATCCTCCTTCACGAGAGTTGGTAGATTTTCACTGTGTTTGTGAATATCTAATTTAGAGTTTATAAAGAAGAGGGTGTATAAAACTCGTCGACCAGATTTCTCGTCGCTGTCTGTGAATGTTCAAATTTTTCACGTCGCCGAGTGTTTCTATTTTCTACGACAGTTCCAGGAGTATGCTTACCACTACATCATCAGGCTGTATATTTTAAAGTTTTATTCATATTCTGCAAGCTGGTAGCTGCTGCCGCTCCTCAGTATTTTGAAGCTTTGCTAGCGGGCGTGAAGGTGTCTAAAACCGCCTGCACGTGTCCTAGAGTGTTTTGAATTAAAGGATGAAATATAAGTAGGTACCCATAATTTGAATGGGTTTTGAAGGACAATTCGTGGTATTAACGGAAGAATTCAAGGGAAATATTATGGCCTATCAAAAGTGGCTGTACACACGCACGCACGCACGCACGCACATTTTTGTTTTTTAAACCTGGAGACTGATCAAATTTTCACGAATATATTATTGAATTATATTATATATAACACGAATTATATTATTATTTAATATATTATACGAAGTGCTGAAGCTGAAGTAGTGATACTGGAGATGTTGAAGACGATTATATTATTGGTTGATGCCCCTAAAACACTTCCTGGTGATTGGTTGACTGACATCTTGGAACCTGGTGAGGTAGGAGTTGACCAAGAGAACGAGATTGGATCTAACTTTAGGAAATAAAAGAGATCCTTAATATTGCCAAGGTCCCTGTGATGGACAGTGTGTTGTTGGGTAAAGCAAACAGCCAAGCATGACTGGTCTCTGCAAGATGGAGTTCTCTACAGTAAAGAGATGGATATGCGCGGCCGTGCTGCTGCTGCTGCTGGCGGGGCACACGGCCACCCTGGGGTACGCCTACCACCGGGGGCATGCCGGCGGGCACGAGGAGGAGGGGTGGTACGGGTGGGAGCTGTTGGTGGGCGGCGCCGCAGTGTGGTCGGTGGTTCTCCTGCTGGCGCTGGGCTGCCTGGCCCCCGAGGCGGCACCCTTCCTGGGCAAGGTGTGGCTAACGGGGCACGTCACCTGGAGCGACGAT
>JACEEZ010016312.1:85000-100000 GCA_016584305.1 Chionoecetes opilio
ACTTCCTATCCTTTTTCTTTATATCTAGTAGTGTAGTGTAGTTAAAGCAAACAGTCTTGTAAGGACCTATCTGTCTGTTGCTGTTTGTGTTTCCTTTGTATTCCTTTGTATTCCTCCTCGTTCTCAAAGTCCTCCCCAATCCTTCAAAGGGATCTCCGACCTATAAAAAATATAGAAAGCATATTTCCCTTCGGATGTCTATGGGGAAAAAAAGTATGATGTATGCAAGGCTGGTGGTGGAAGAGAAGGAGGAAGAGAAAGAGAAGGAGGAGGAGGAAGAAAACCTTTGACATTAACGGGTACAACTGAACGAGGCTGTAAACACACCATCATTCCTTTTTAATACAGAGTAAGGGTCTCTTCTCTCTCTCTCTTTTTCCTCTCTCTTTTTCTCTCCCCCCTCTCCTTTCCTCTTTTCTCTTTTCCTTTTTCCCCCCTCTTTTCCCCCTTTTTTCAATTTTTCATGGGGGGGCCACAAATGGAGCCACTGGGACTCCTCGAGCCAAAAGTAAACATCACAGGCAGAAGGAACCTTTTAAAACATGGTCGTCTGCCCCCGACTTCCCTCACCCCATTATTTATCATTCTCGAGTTAGCGGCATTTCCCCATTCCCTTCTTTTTTCTCTCTCTCTCTCTCTCTCTCTCCTTCCTCTCTTCTCTCTCTTCTCTCTCTTCTCCCAAAGGCCCCCCCCAACGGCAGAAGTACTGGAGAGAAAAAGAGAGAGAGAAGGGGAGAGAGAGAGGAGAGAGAGGAGGGGAAGGGGAGGAGGGGGAGAGAGGGGAGAGAAGAGAGAAGAAGAGAGAGAGAGAGAGAGGGGGTCAGGAGAAGAGAAGGAAAAAGAGGGGGTGGGGTTGGTTGTTGGGGTGGTGGTGGTGTGGTGTTGTGTGTGTGTGTGTGTGTGTGTGTGGTTTTTGTTTGTTGTGGGGTGGTGGTGTGGTGTGGTGATGGGTGTGTGTGTGTTGGCCCCCTCACCTAGTTTGACAAACGATCGACCCGCAGTTTACCCTCCCCGGGACGAGATTGGGTTCATTATTACCCATCTTTGGGTAATACAGGGCCTCACAACCACCACCCCCATCCCTTTCCAAGGGGACATAACACCCCAGATTTTTTAGTAGGAAAATCCCCCAGAAGAGCGGGGGCCAGGGATCGAAAAGCCCGGGCACGAATGGCCCGGACCTCTAACCCCAAAAGCTGTTTGGGGGTTTTTTTTGGTGTGTGTGGGGTGTGTGTGTGTGGGGGGGGTTGTTTGTGTGTGGTGGGGTGTGTGTGTGTGTGGGGGGTGTGTTTTGTGTGTGTGTTTTGGGGTGTGTGTTTTGGGGGTGTGTTGTGGGGTGTGTGTGGTTTTGGGGGGGGGGGGGGTTGTGCTGAGAAAAGAGAGAGAGAGAGAGAGAGAGAGAGAAGAGAGAGAGAGAGAGAGAGGAGAGAGAGAGAGAGAGGAGAGAGAGAGAGAGAGAGAGAGAGAGGGGGAGAGAGAGAGATAGTCCTTGAAATAACTACGTCTAGCATACATAAAGGAGCCACAACGTTCGGTGGTTTGGAAGGGCCACATTTGCTCCATGTGATGTGTTGGTCTCGATAGGTGAATAAAATAACATCAGCAAATGGTAAAAAATAGAGACGGGGTGGGAGGGGGGCTTACATGGAACAGGAAACAAGGCAGCACGTTAATGGAAGAGTGTTGGGATGAGCATTACGGAGAAAAGGCTTGAGGAAGAGATAAAGAGAGATAGATGGAGCGGCAAAAGGATGAATTAGTAGCAACGAAATGTAAATAAAAATAATGAATGGATGATGAAACACGGAATAAGGCCAACAGTTGGTGAGTAAAAAAAGGCTTTAGGGGTGAAAAAATATCTAGAAAAGGCTATAGAAAAAAACATTAACAACCAGAAACACTATAGAAACGGGCAAGGAAGAAAAAATGGGTTAATGGGTAGGAAGGAAAGTGGGTCAGGGAGGAAATTCTAGGGTGTGGGTAGGTTAGTTTTTAAGTCGAAAAAAAACCATCTTATTTTTCCAACATAAACTCTTAATTACCTACTAAAAAAAGAAGATTACGAAATGGAGTGTTTTGTATATAAAAATTCAATCTTAAGAGACGTTTATTATTTTAACATCATAACAGTCAGCTTGTCTCTCTCTTTCTCACACAAACACACACACGCACACACATACACACACACACACGCACACACACAAACACACACACACACACACATACACACACACACACGCACACACACAAACACACACACACACACATACACGTTTCAGGGCTTTTCAGTTACGACAAGCCTCTTTGTGGATCGTCTTAAACCCCTTTTACTTCCCTCTTAACCGCTAAGAAAGGAAGGAATGAAACAGGGAGAGAAGGTTACCAAAGAGAGAGAGAGAGAGAGAGAGCGAGAGAGAGAGAGAGAGGAGTGAGAGAGAGAGGAGAGAGGAGAGAGAGAGAGAGAGAGAGAGAGAGAGAGAGAGAGAGGGGAGAGCAGAGAGAGAGAGAGAGAGAGAGAGAGAGAGAGGGAAGAGAGAGAGAGAGAGGAGAGGAGAGGAGGGAGGGAGGGAGGGAAGAAAGGAAGGAAGGAAGGAAGGAAGAAAGGAAGGAAGTGTGGAAGGAAGATGAGAAAGGAAAAGAAACGTGGGAGGTGAAACAATAGAACAAAGTAAGCAGCTTAGAAGGTCCTTTGTGATCGAGAGAGAGAGAGAGAGAGAGAGAGAGAGAGAGAGAGAGAGAGAGAGAGAGAGAGAGAGAGAGAGAGAGAGAGAGAGAGAGAGAGAAGAGAATGACCTAGTGTAAAGAGAGAGAAGGCTGCTGCTTATCAGCCTACCCCCCTACACCCCCCTGTAGCCGCCACCCTAATGCTGACGTCACAACTCTAATTAAAACCAGCCACCAACATTAATGGGCCAACCCACTGACCGTACGCGGCTGCTGAATTATTGTGTGTACGACCTTATACACTCCTCTCCTTCCCCTCCTCTTCCTCCTCTTCTCCTCCTCTACCTCCTCTTCTCCCCTCTCCCTCCTCTTCTTTCCTTCTACTTCCTGTTCTTCCCCTCTCCCTGCTCTTCTTCCGGTCTCCCTCCTCTTCACCTCTCTCTTCTTCATCCTTACCTCCTCTTCTCCCCCTCTCCCTTCCTCTTCCTGCCCTCTACCTTTCTCTCTTCTTCACCTCTCCCTTCTCTTCGTCCCCTCTCCCTCCTCTTCTTCCCCTCTCCCTTTTCGTCCTCCCCTCTACCTCTCCCTCTTCCTTCACTTTCCTGCTACTTCCTTCTGCCCTTCCTTCCTCCTAATCAGGGTTCTTTCCATTCTTTCCTTCTTTCTGTTCCCTTTTCCCTTTTTTTCCACCGCTACTTTTGCTCCTCTTCCTACCTCTCACTCTCTCTCTCTCTATTCCTTTCCTTTCGTCCAGCTTCCTTATACCCTTTCGTTCTTTAAATCGGCCTGCTATTTTTCTCTTTCCTTCTCTCCCCTCCTTCTATAATTCTTTTTTTCCTGCTGTTAGTTTCTTAGTTTCCAATCAGGGCATTATTTACTATATATATTCACATTCTATAATTTATCCCGTTGTTTTCTAGAATTTCATCGTTGTTTTCTAGTTCGAGTTGCGATAAAGTCTACGGTGTTAGCATATACTTTCCACAAAACGTCCGTGAACACAAACTAATCATATAGTTTCAATTTGAACACCATGATAATTTAAATAACAATAATGGACAATATTATGATAATGATGATAATAACAACAAAAATTATAACAAAAACAATGGTGATAGTAATATTGATAATGGTGATAATGGGCCATATTCAAGAATTTTTCTCCACCCGTTGTATCGGTTTTTGGTATACAAGAATCAAAATACGACGCAACGCGTCGAGCTCAGGGGTGGAGGTTTGAGTCAGCTGATTGGCGACAACTTGCACATCCCCCCTTCACCCCGCTCTCCACTTATTCCATCGTATTTCTTCCCAGACCATTACAGGAGAGTTTTCAACACAACCGAGAGTGACAGCCATACACTGTGAATGCACACGTGTCATCATTAAGGTAAAATCAGGTCCAGGAGGCCTTATATAGGTGTGTTAACTTGTGAGGAAGCCGGGCGGCGGCGGGAGAATGGAGGTGGCCATTGTGTGGAGCAGTGGCGGGGCCGTTCAAATGTACTCGCAAGCATCACTCAGGCCAATTTTTTCTGCACCAACGCCTCAGACAAGTGGCGAACACTAACTTAGCTATTATTTTAATGTCAGAAATGATAAATTTCACTAGTAAAATGTATTAGATATGTATAAAACAGTCAAAATACTGATGCCGCTTTGGGCTCGCTTGTGTTGGTACGCCTGTCAAATATCCACCAGTCGGGGCAGTTCTTGTAGATGTCACCAGTGGAGGTACGACGGTGGAAAATCTCCACCGGCCGGGATTTGACGAGCATTCTTGAATATAGCCCAATATGAATGTTTGTTGGCATTACATATAGAAGGCTACGAGGGTTAGATAGGCCTTTCCCGCCGCTGAAGTGAATAAGGCGTGGGGCAGCGTGAGATGGGCGAATAGTTATGTAACAGAGCAAGGAGGGGCGTGAGGAAGGGCGTGAGGGTGCGTGGAGGGGTCAGGGGGAACCTGAATGAATGTGGCAAGGTGGGTTATGGTTTAGGCTTACTAAATTCTCTCTCTCTCTCTCTCTCTCTCTCTCTCTCTCTCTCTCTCTCTCTCTCTCTCTCTCTCTCTCTCTCTCTCTCTCTCTCTCTCTCTCTCTCTCTCTCTCTCTCTTTTGGCTGCGTTGAATGCGGTGACTTGCGTTATTGCAAACTTTGTTTGCCTCGTGCAATGTTGATTTAGAAAATTAAACTCAACCAATTGAGCATATGATTCTCTCTCTCTCTCTCTCTCTCTCTCTCTCTCTCTCTCTCCTCTCTCTCTCCTCTCTCTTCTCTCTCTCCTTCTCTCTCTCTTCTCTCTTCTCTCTCCTCTCTCTCTTCTCTCTCTCTGAGCACATGCATGTGTGTTATTCACCCATGGTCTTTCCATGGCGTTCGCCAGTTTAACCCTGCCGGTGCAAGCTTGGGGCTTATTATTACCGATCTTTGGGCAATGCTTGGACCTCACACACCACACCCCCATGCCTTTGCTCAAAGAGGACAAGTATACAGCCCGAATTTGTCAGTGAAAAATCTCCGGGAGCGAGCGAGGATTCGATTCGGCTAACCACAAAATGGTGCGCCAACGCTCTATCCATTTGACCATCCTGGCGTGAGTGTGTGTGTGTGTGTGTGTGTGTGTGTGTGTGTGTGTGTGTGTGTGTGTGTGTTTTTTTTTTTTCCTGTGTGTGTGTTTTCCCTACGCCCACTCATTTCAACCATCATTTCCCTTCCTTCAGCTCTCCAGTAGTCATTCATTCTTATTTTTCAGCAGTAAAACTTATCCGCCCATTTATCTTAATTGAACCGTATGAGTTCTATCTATTTTCTTCTCTAAAACTCGAGAGGGGCGAGGGAGCGTGTATATGTCCATCTGTCCCTCACAGTCCTTGCGGGAACACTGAGTCGCACCCCAACCCGCCGCCTATTAACGGGGAAAAAGTTACCATTTATGGGGAAAGTTGGAAGAGCTGACTCGAGCCAAAGAAACTCCCGAGTATCTCCAAGAGTGAATAATCCAGATGGTCAGCGGAAATACGGATTGCAAAAGTCGGGTACGCGGACTGAATGGAAAATAGGGGGAAGCCACGTATAAATCATTCAATGTGGGTGATTTTTTTACAGCAATATGAGTGAGGAAATCAGTGGGACGGTTTACAGTACAGTCGAGGAAACATTTGTACTGAAATGCGAAAGGATAACAAATCAAACCTATTTGTTTCCCATTTCAAGTTTGAGTGAAGAAATGTCTTTACGCCAAATAGTGGAATAAAACTATACCATCAAAAAACTAAGCGAACATCTTACCTGAAACTCTTAATGAAAAACAATAAAATACTACAACATTTAAACCGACAAGAATGTCACTAATATTTAGGAAATCAAACCAAATTTGCGTAAAAAAATATAAAGCACAGAATTGGTCAACTTAAGGTGATAACGATTATTCAAACGTACAAATAGTCATTCAAGTATCATCAAAATCAATAGCTAAACATACTTTCGTCACTGATAAAAGCTAAAGATTAAATACTCATACTTCACTAATATAGGGCATGACTAACATAATATAGGAGACTAACAGGCATACACAAAACAAATTAATTAAACGTAAAAAAACAGCCCTTTCCAGGTACTCTCGCAGGTAATGTATGAAGGACTACTAATTGCCTGACAGGTGACTCGCTTACCTGCTTGTTCATTCGGGGCCACTTTAGGTGCTTCACTTATTCATGAGTGAGGCTGCGTCCTCTGCCGGTGTGTGTTGACAGGGGGACACACACAGCACACACCCCTGCAACGACAAAAACAACCAATCATATAGAGGCTGACGAGATAGAAGCCAATCAATCAAAAAATTTAATGAGGAGGCAATCAGGCAATCATAAACACAGTCGACATGATACAGAGGTCGACTAGCATACCATTACCAAACTAAATCAAGGACTCAGCTAGCCGTTGATTAAGGGTGATAAGGACGGAATCTTTCAGTGTTTTACCAATCTCTAAGGCCAACGAGGACATAGAAAGACCAATCGCGGACCCTCAGGGAAACATAGCCGGCCAATCACACAATGAAGCCAAACACAGCCGGCCAGTAATAAGGAGCAGCGTGAACACAACCAAAACAATCAAGGATCACCTGTTACGAAACCGACCAATCGGAGAAGCCAATGCCTCTGCAAGCTACCACTCAGAAAACATAACGAGAAAGCAACCAACCAATCGGAAAACTCAACGAGGTCACAGCTCACCAGTTCGAAACCAGACCATAAAACACGATATTCATCCTTTTATTCCAAAGAAAATACAATAGAAGTATACCATTTCAGCCATAAATCTTTTTCTCACCTCTACTACCAAGGGGAAGGAGAGCACCACAGGGAATGAGGAAGAGGGGGAAAGAGGAGGGTACGAAAGCACTAGAGAGGGAGAGGTGAGAGGTGAGAGAGGTGAGGGGAACAGTGCCACGTGGGACGGAGGAAGGGAGGGAGAGAGAAACCTGAGGGGAAGAAGGAAGGAAGGGAGGAGAGCTAGGGAGGGAGGAAAGACGAGGTGATACACGTTTGCAATATACATGCGCCAAGAGGAGATATAAAACCACCTTGTTTCCCTGTTAGAGAGAGAGAGAGAGAGAGAGAGAGAGAGAGAGAGAGAGAGAGAAGAGAGAGAGAGAGAGAGAAGAGAGAGAGAGAGAGAGAGAGAGAGAGGGGGGGGGGCAGGATGCAGGTATAGGGGTAGAGAGGGAGAGCGAGTGAAGAGGTTGATGCATGTTTCATCCAATGTTAGCCAGTGTCAGGCAGGTCGCGGCTCCTCGCCACACGCAACACCCGTTTCATAATCCATTTGGGTGAGTGGCAACGCGGTAGTCCCGGCACTCATGAAGCCCTTCCACCTATTGATAGTCCCTTGTTAACGCGCTGGGGACGGGGCGGGGCGTGTAAGAGACGGGGACGAGGACGGGGCGTGAGAGAGACGGGGTTTAGGAAGGTGCATGAAAGAGACAGGGACGAGGACGGGGCGGGGAAGAGACGGGGTTTAGGAAGGTGCATGACAGAGACAGGGACGAGGACGGGGCGGGGAGAGACGGGGTTTAGGAAGGTGCATGACAGAGACAGGGACGAGGACGGGGCGGGGAAGATACAGTGATTGGAATGGGACGGGGAAAAGACGCAGACTAAAAAAAGACGAAAGAGACGACGACCAAAACGGGGCAAGGAGACGGAACCGAGACGGGGCAAGGAAGAGACGGGGCCAAGGACGGGCAGGAAAGACGGGCAAGGACGGGCAAGGAAGAGAGGGGCCGGCGGGCAAGGAAGAGACGGGGCCAAGGACGGGGCAAGGAAGAGACGGGGCCAAGGACGGGGCAAGGAAGAGACGGGGACGAGGACGGATATTGTAACGGGATACAAATTTAGATACTGACGCGGGATATAAGAATCGGAGTTAAAGTAATCGTCCAGTTCATTTCATCATTCCTGATTTAATGCAATCAAATCATAGCCATTAACGAGTATATCAACAATACGTCGTCACTTTTTGTATCCAGTCAGCCGTTTTTAAATAATCCGAAATCAAAATCTGCAAATTCCCGAGTTCTCAAAACCTCCTCAAGGTTTGCAGACGCTCAGGCTCAGGCTGGGTGACGTACATCAGGGAGGCTCCTTTTCCGCGCGCTGATCAGAGGCAGTAAACACAGAGATAAATATAGTACTTGAAGATATTTGGGTGTTTCTGATAGATTTTTTTTGCTATATTCCACATGCATGCACCCTTATGGTGCAGCATGCTTCCTTCCCACACACACACCTGCACACCGACACCCTTCCCAACACACGCCTGCTAAAACCGCCCCCTTTCCCCACACACACGCCTGCATATACGCCCCCTTCCCCACAAAACAACAGCCTGCACACACGCCTCCTTCCCAACACACGCCTGCATCCCAACGTTTTTCTTCCCACACACACGCCTCCTTCCCCCCACACACCCCTGCACACCCCTCTTTCCCATACACCGCCTGCACCACGCCTCTTTCCCACACACACGCCTCCTTCCCACACACAGGGCCTGCACACACGCCTCCTTCCCACACACACGCCTACTACACGCATCCTTCCCAACACACACGCCTGCACACACGCCTCCTTCCCACACACACGCCTGCACACCGACACCCTTCCCCCACACACCGCCTGAAACACACGCCTCCTTCCCACAAACACGCCTGCATACACGCCTCCTTCCCACACACACGCCTGCACACACGCCTCCTTCCCACACACATGCCTGCATACACGCCCCCTTTCCCCACACACACACACCAGCATCCCGACACCCTTTCCACACACGCGTCTGCACACACGCTTCCTTCTCACACACACGCCTGCACACCGACCCCTTCCCACACACATCCTGCACACCGACACCTTTCCCACACAAAAACGCCTCTTTCCCACACACACGCCTGCAAACACGCCTCTTACCCCACACACGCCCCCTTCCCACACACACGCCTGCACTGACACCCTTCCCCACACCCCCACCCTGCACACACGCCTCCTTCCCACACACACGCTTGCATACACGCCTCCTTCCCACACACACGCTTGCATACACGACTCCTTCCCACACCACGCTGCACAAAACGCCTCCGTCCCACACACCCCCTGCACACCGACACCCTTCCCACACTCACGCCTGCACACAGGGCCTCCGTCCCACACACACCCCTTCACACCGACACCCTTCCCACACTCACGCCCTGCACACACGCCTCCGTCCCACACACAGGGCCTGCACACCGACACCCTTCCCACACACACGCCTGCACACACCCTCCTTCCCCCACACACCCCCGCACACACGCTTCCTTCCTACACACACGCCTGCACACCGACCCCTTTCCCACACACACGCCTGCACACACGCCTCCTTCCCACACACACGCTTACATACACACCTCCTTCCCACACACCGCCTGCACACACGCCTCCTTTCCCACACACACGCCTGCAGACACCTTCCTTCCCACACACACGCCTGCACCACCGACACCCTTCCCCAACACACGCCTCCTTCCCACACACACGCCTGCACACACGCCTCCTTCCCACACACACGCTTCCTTCCCACACACACGCCTGCACAACCGACACCCTTTCCCCACACACACGCCTGCACACACGCCTCCTTCCCACACACACGCCTGCACACCGACACCCTTCCCACACATACGCCTGCACACAACGCCCCCTTTCCACACACACGTCTGCACCACCGACACCCTTCTTACACACACGCCTGCACACACGCCCCCTTCCCACACACGCCTCCTTCCCACACAACGCCCTCCACACACGTGTGTGTGTGTGTGTGGGTGTGTGTGCAGGAAGGGTGTTTGGTGCGCAGGGGGTGTGTGGGGGAAGGAGGTGTGTGCAGGCGTGTGTGTGGGAAGGGTGTCGGTCACAGCGACAGATTCACTTTTTTGACACCGAAGTACAATCGCTCCTCATAACATTTGCCAACAGGTGTCAGACAGAGTGTCTGCGGGCGTCCCTGTTCTGACGTCATCAATAACAGTCGTAGCCCTGTTGGAGGGAAGATTTTTTTTTTCGCGCGCTTTTTACACAAGTCGTGTTTTTACGGAAATAAGGCCTGGAAATCAATTATTTTTGGTGGATCAGGTGTTTTGAATTCAACATAATTAGGCAAAAAAAAAATGGGTCTGGACGATTACTTTAAGCAAGTAAATAATAAGTCCTCCTGATTCCTTGTGTCTTTTCAAACATAGAGATAAATAAATACTAGAATAATGTACAGAAAAATAATATAATCTTTACAGACAGAGGTAGATACTGGATTTTTTTTTATAAAACTAATATTAATACACATGTTCATTGAGCGACACGAGTTCACTGCGCTTTAAAGAGATAAACTATAAACCACAACAGGAGTATGAAAACAGCCGCTCTTCGATTGGTTAGGCAGATCATAACATTTTCACCTTCATCCCAATTAGCCTCACGTGGACTCATTGCTTCACTCTACACCAAACCATCGTAAAAGGGAATTTTATGACATTCAATTGCTGTCGACGTAATTCGCTTGTCAAAATTTCACACGTTTTCCCCGCGTGCCTCTACCTGCCTGTACGAGGGGGGAGGGTACGATGGCTTGAAGGGTTATAGTGAGGTGGTTATGGGTGGGAGGGATATGTAGAGAGGGCTTGTAAGGTATAATGGTGCTATTGTTTTTGTGGATAGACAGTGTGGTGGGTGTGTTAGTTAGTAAACTGTAAGGTGGTGGTGGTGGTGGTAGTAGTGGTGGTGGTGATGGTGGTGGTGGTGTAGAGGTGGTGGTGGTGGTGGTGGTGTAGATGTTGTTGGTGGTGATGGTGTTGGTGTTAGAGGTGGTGGTGGTGGTGTTGGAGGAAGTGGTGGTGGTGGTGGTGGTGGTGGTGTTCGTGTTGTTGGAAGTGGTGGTGGAGGTGGTGGTGGTGGTGGTGGTGTTGTTGGAAGTGGTGGTGGTGGTGGTGGTGGTGGTGGTGGTGTTGTTCGAAGTGGTGGTGGTGGTGGTGGTGTTGGAAGTGGTGGTGGTGGTGGTGTTGGTGTTGTTGGAAGTGGTGGTGGTGGTGGTGGTGGTGATGGTGAGTTAGATTCAAAATAATTACACGGATAATAAAGCCGTGTGAGTGGTCATGATATACACTCGAAGTTCATAATGCGTGCTGGTTTTTTTTTAAACTATATGAGTAATGCATGAAAGCACTGACAAAAAAGAACATTAAAAACATAAGCAGAGCAAAATTAAATTCAAACATATACTAATCAATTCTAGACAGAAACTTTTCAAAGGACATAACTCCGAAAATCAGATGCTGAATCGTAGCAGAGAATAAAAAGTAACAGAAAACTATGGAAATAAAATATGCTTTAAAAAACATGAAATAAATCAGTTTTTCATTGCATCGACGGCCTTATACTTTAGATGTGTTTGGAAGGTTGGACAAAAGAAGAGGAAGAAGAGGGTGTCATGACTCGAGGTGTAAGAGTTGTCACTTGATTTGGGTACACTGTTTTCCCCTTTCTCTTGATGGTCCACATAGCAACACCTGCTGAATGGAGGGGAAAGGGAGGGGAGAGGGAGGGGAGGACAAGTTAAGGGAAGGGAGGAAATAAAAAGAAGAGGAAGGAACATGGGAGCAGAAGTTGATACAGCATAGGAAGGCATGGCATGAAAGAGGGAATAGAGAGGAGGGGAAGCGGCAAGGAATGAAAAGGGATGAAAGGGGAAGAGATATGAAAGGAAGATAAGGAAAGGAAGTGAAGGGAATGGAGGGAAAAGGAATATGATTAAACCATAGATCATGAGAGGGAAGGATCATGAGAAAGGAAAAGGAAAATGGAATGAAAAGAGTAAAACGAGAAATAGTACAAAGGAAAAAGGGACTAAGGGAAAGGAAACGGAGAGGAAGAGAAGGGAAGGAAGGAAATGGAAGAGAAGGAAAAGGAGAAGAAATAGACTATAGACCATGAGAGGGAATGATCATGAGAGGAAAAGGATAAGGGAATGGAAAAGGAGTAAAACCAAAAACATTACAAAGGAAATAGGGAGCAATGGGAAGGGAATGGAGAGGAAAAAAAGGGAAGTAAAAGAAGGGAATGGAGGGAAAAGGAATAGAATTAGACCAAAGACTATGAGAGGGAAGAATTGTGAGAAAGGAAAAGGAAAAGGGAATGGAAAAGGACTAAAATAAGAAACATTACGAGGGAAATGCAGAAAAAAGGGAAGAGTAAGGTAGGAAAGTGAGGGGAAACCTGCTACAGCTTTCAATAATTTGGTGATGCTTGTTTCGAATATCACCAGGGGACTAAATTTCGACGGATGCCACTGTCAATTCTTCCCCTCCATTTCATCCCTTCAAGTTACTACCCGGAAACAGAAAAATCCCACCCCCTCTCCCCCCTCTCCCCTTCCTTCCCCCCCTTTTCACCTGCTCCTTCCCCTTTCCTGCACATTCAACCCCCTTTCCCTTCCAAAGCCTTCCACCCACCTCCCTTTCCGCTTCCCCCCACCTCTCCTCTCCCTTTTCCTCTACTATCTTTCCTCTCTCTCTCTCTCTCCTCTCCCCTTCTCTCTCTCTCTCTCTCTCTCTCTCTCTCTCTCTCTCTCTCTCTCTCTCTTCTCTCTCTCTCTCTCTCTCTCTCGACTCAGGCATTACGATTAAGGATTCTCAAGATCCCAAGGTCACTCTGGTACGTCTTGTGGTATTACAGGTATGAGGTAAATGAGAGGCAATCTCGTAATACCTCTCTCTCTCTCTCTCTCTCTCTCTCTCTCTCTCTCTCTCTCTCTCTCTCTCTCTCTCTCTCTCTCATCAAAACCACTCACACCACTAACATAAACCCAAAAAACATACTTTTTCCTAATATTATACCACATATTGCACCCTGGCAGACAACATCGCACCTCTGTACATCATGCAAGACATCAACAGCTAACTCTCATCACATGTCTGACAGGGAGAAGAGAAGGACCTATATGGGTGGTGGTGGTAGAGGTGGGAGGCAGAGGTGGTGGCTAGAGACCGATGTATATTGCAGTCTTGACACCCTGAACGATGCATTGCTACATGTGCATTTTAGATGACATCGCAACCCCACCTGTTAATACAGGATGGCGGGGACACGGCGTCAGCGCTGCCATCACGGTCGCTGCTCACATTTCGGCCTCTCATCTGTTATGTATCGAGGCGATTTTGCGATGCATTTCACCCCGAACTCAACCCTTCCTTTGAAATCCGAACCCTTTGTATTCTGTATTTACGTCCTTGTTTCTGTCTCTCTCTCTCTCTCTCTCTCTCTCTCTCTCTGACTCTTATCTCTCTCCTCCTCTCCCTCTCTCTTTCTCCTCTCTCTCCCCTTTTCTTTTCATCCTCTCTCTCTCTCTTCTCTCTCTCTCTCTCTCTCTCTCTCTTCCTCCTTCCTCTCCTCTCTCCTCTCTCTCTCCTCTCTCTCTCTCTCTCTCTCTCTCTCGCTCGCTCGCTCGCTCGCTCTCTCTCTCTCTCTCTCTCTTCTCTCTCTCTCTCTCTCTCTTTTCTCTCTCCTCTCTTTTCTTCTCTCTCTCTCTCGCTCTCTCTCTCTCTCATACATTTCCTTTATGACTCTTTTCAATGCCACAAACTCTCCTGTCCCGGTTGTGTGAAGGCGGGCCGAGTGGAACAACGACCTTCCACCTCCGTGTTCGCCCTCCATTAGCCCTCCATGTCCTGCCTCCCCCCCTTACCCCCCATTCCCCCTTACCCCCCTCCACCCCCACCCACCCTCCTCCGCACCACCCCCTCCACTTCCCACAATGCCTCCCGCTGCCCCGCCCCATCATCACCTTCCTCACCGCCAGCCGAGCGTTGAGGGCGGTCTGCTGAGCTCATCACTTTCAGATTATTCCTCGACAGCTATGTAAGGTGGTGGTGGTGTGGTGGTGGTGGTGGTTGGTGGTGGTTGGTGGTGGTGGTGGTGAAGGTGGTGCTGGTAGTGTTACTGGAAGGAGATCATGCCCGCCCAAGAAGTGTAAGGAGATGGAGAAAAGAAAAAAATAGGAAAAGGGGAAATAATTAGCAGAGGTGAGGCTGATGAGAATTTTGAGAATTTTAAAGAGGAGAGTAACCGATGGAATACAAGGTGAATATTTTTTTAATATGATTTTTGTTTTGTTTTTGGTCTTACAGTAAAGGGAGAAAAAAGGTATGCGTCCAAGTTATTTTGTGAGTAATCTTAGGCGAGTGAAAGAGGCACAAGGATGCAGGCGTAACGAGGGTAAGGTGTGGTACATTTTGAGCGAGTCTAGATTTTTTTCAGCTAAAATGAACAAACATTTGAGATTATCTGTACCGTAGGCAAAACAATATGATGTCTTGAAGAGATCAAACGCTTTTAACATTTAAGCACGTTGTTTGTTATGCAGATGATGAACCAAGTACGGTGGTGACCTGAGCGTTAGCTTTTATGACGCCATCGTTGACTAATATTACGGTGCTGGTGACTTCCTTTAGTTTGTTTGGCAGAGGTGATGGTGACTTCCTTTAGTTTGTTTGGCAGAGGTGATGGTGACTTCCTTTAGTTTGTTTGGCAGAGGTGCTGGTGACTTCCTTTAGTTTGTTTGGTAGAGGTGATGGTGACTTCCTTTAGTTTGTTTGGCAGTGGTGATGGTGACTTCCTTTAGTTTGTTTGGCAGTGGTGATGGTGACTTCCTTTAGTTTGTTTGGTAGAGGTGATGGTGACTTCCTTTAGTTTGTTTGGCAGTGGTGATGGTGACTTCCTTTAGTTTGTTTGGCAGAGGTGATGGTGACTT
>JACEEZ010016312.1:110000-117500 GCA_016584305.1 Chionoecetes opilio
CTCGTCATCTTCCTCTTCGTCCTTGTCTTCTTCCTCGTCCTCCTCCTCTTCCTCCTCTTCGTCCTTGTCTTCTATCTCCTCCTCCTCCTCCTCCTCCTCCTCCTCCTCCTCCTCCTCCTCCTCCTCCTCCTCCTCCTCTTCTTCCTCCTCGCTATTGTCCTCTCCTCCTTCGTCCTCACCTCTCTCGTGATGCACATTTGTCTCGCGCTACCCTGACATCCAAGACGATCGCCTTCAGCCTCTCTAAGGAGGATCGATCGCGTGATTAAAGGTTCCAGATCGCATCTAGTAGGATTTGGAAAGGATCGAGAGCGATGCGACACGATTTGTTTACAGAACCATACTGGAGAGGAAGGGAAACATAAGGAAATTATTTTGTTATTTTGGGAAGATTGGAAGGATATGCTAAAGAAAAGAACAATTTATGGAGGTGTAAACTATGCTAAAGTAAAGATAAAGTATAAGTAAAAAGGATAAACTATGCTAAAGTAAAGATAAAGTATAAGTAAAAAGGATAAACTATGATAAAGTAAAGATAAAGTATAAGTAAAAAGGATAAACTATGATAAAGTAGAGATAAGGTATAAGTAAAAAGGATAAACTATGATAAAGTAGAGATAAGGTATAAGTAAAAAGAAAGAAAAAGATGATGGAGGGGCAAACTATGATAAAGTAAATATAAGGTAATATTTAAAAAAAGACAAAAAAAAGGAAAGCAGTAAGGAAAGACTGAAGACGGCTAGGTATGAAAGCAGAAAAAACAAAGTAATTGACTTAAGAAACTGAAACAGAATCCGGAGAGGAAAACAAAGTAAAGCGTTGAAAAAGGAAAGGAGCGATTCCAACGACAATAAAGGTACAAACAGGGAAAACAACACAAGACAGGAAAAGGGGACTAGACACCGAGGTTGTATGAGACCAAAAAACACGTAGGGAACACGACGGTCAAGATGTGGGAAAGGAGGAGAGGGGAGGGGAGGAGGGAAGGGAAGAGGGAAGAAAGAGGAGGAGGGAAGGGAGAAAAGGGAAGGGAGGGAAGGAGGTAACCCGACACGGTGATTCGGATTTACGAGACAGACTACCGTACTCCAGTTTCTTCTTTGCGTCCATCTCTTTTCCTTCCGCCTTTTCTCTCTCTGTCTTGGTCACCCCGTTCATCTCTGGAGTAATCTCTCTCTCTCTCTCTCTCTCTCTCTCTCTCTCTCTCTCTCTCTCTCTCTCTCTCTCTCTCTCTCTCTCTCTCTCTCTCTCTCTCTCTCACTCACACACATTAGCCAGGTAGGGTCAACGGAACTACTACCAACACCTGGCGTTCCTTTATCTCTCTCTCTCTCTCTCTCTCTCTCTCTCTCTCTCTCTCTCTCTCTCTCTCTCTCTCTCTCTCTCTCTCTCTCTCTCTCTCTCTCTCTCTCTCTCTCTCTCTCTCACACACACACACTGGCCAGGTAAAGTCAAGACCATCACCACCACCACCTTGCGTTTGGGTTCACTCACGCGCCTTAGACCAATGAGGCAAAATAGAGCGAGTGTAATGATGAGGTGCGGGGAGGCAGGTGCATGGCTCGCTTTCAACGCCGGAACACCGCACGCATTTCACCACCACTTTTCCCTTCCTCGTTCATCCACCTAAACCACTTCCACCCCTCGACCTCCACTCAAGCAGGAAGAGCAACACGAGGAGCCTAGCAGGATAAATGGTCTTCTTTCCAAAGCGCTTCTCCATTTTCCGCTCTTCCTCCAACCACGTTCCTATTTGTGTCTCGTAAAGCTGCACGAAATCCTAACATACAAATACCCTGGAGAAAATAATAGTGAGTGTTATACGTGTGTGTTTTATGTTCCGGGATATCTATATACGTAAAATAAATGTGGACGTATCTCTTTTGCACTGACCCACACACGGTACCTTTCACCACTGACTCTAATCACGTGGTGCTGATGCGTGGTGTGAGAATCCAGCTGGCTGGCTTCTGGGTTGTTGCGTAGAACCGGTGATGTAGCTGGGAGTTATTGGGTGACTGGGATTAGGTAATGTCTAGTCGGAAGTTGTGATATTGGCCAGGGAACTTGTTGTTATGGTGTTCGTATAGCGTGGGTCATTAGGAGAGTGTCGTATAGGATGTCTATATAGGAGAGTGTCTGTATAGGAGTGTGTATGAAATTCTGTTTAGGGTTGATAGGAGTGTCTGTATAGGGGTGTCTGTAGGAGTCGGTATAGATGTTGTATGGAGAGTGTCTGTATAGGAGAGTGTCTATATAGGAGAGTGTCTGTATAGGAGTGTCTGTATAGGAGAGTGTCTGTTTAGGAGTGTCTGTATAGGAGAGTGTCTGTATAGGAGAGTGTCTGTATAGGAGAGTGTCTGTATAGGAGTGTCTGTATAGGAGAGTGTCTGTATAGGAGAGTGTCTGTATAGGAGAGTGTCTGTTTAGGAGTGTGTATAGGAGTGTCTGTATAGGAGTGTGTCTGTATAGGAGTGTCGGTATAGGAGTGTCTGTATAGGAGAGTGTCTGTATAGGAGTGTGTCTATATAGGAGAGTGTCTGTATAGGAGTGTCTGTATAGGAGTGTCTGTATAGGAGTGTCTGTATAGGAGTGTCTGTATGGGAGAGTGTCTGTATAGGAGAGTGTCTGTATAGGAGAGTGTCTGTATAGGAGAGTGTCTGTATAGGAGTGTGTCTGTATAGGAGTGTATCTGTCTAGGATTGTGTCTGTATAGGAGTGTATCTGTGGATGTGTCTGTATAGGAGAAGTCTGTATAGGAGTGTGTCGAAGGAGTGTCTGTATGGAGTGTGCTGTATAGGATGTGTCTGTATAGGAGAGTGTCTGTATAGGAGTGTGCTGTATAGGAGAGTGTCTGTATAGGAGTGTCTGTATAGGAGTGTCTGTATAGGAGAGTGTCTGTATAGAGAGTGTCTGTATAGGAGTGTGTCTATATAGGAGAATGTGTCTGTATCGGAGTGTGTCTGTATAGGAGTGTCGTATGAGAGTGGTCTATAGGATTGTGTCTGTATAGGAGTATGTCTGTATAGAGTGTGTCTGTATAGGAGTGTCTGTATAGGAGAGTGTCTGTATAGGAGAATGTCTGTATAGGAGAGTGTCTGTATAGGAGTGTCTGTATAGGAGTGTGTTGTATAGGAGATTGTCTGTAGAGGAGTGTGTCTGTATAGGAGTGTGTCTGTATAGGAGTGTGTCTGTATAGGAGAGTGTCTGTATAGGAGAATGTCTGTATAGGAGTGTGTCTGTATAGGAGGTGTCTGTATAGGAGTGTGTCTGTATAGGAGTGTCTGTATAGGAGATGTGTCTGTATAGGAGTGTCTGTATGGGAGGTGTCTGTATAGGAGATGTCTGTATAGGAGAGGCTGTATAGGAGTGTCTGTATAGGAGTGTGTCTGTATGGGAGTGTGTCTGTATAGGAGTGTGTCTGTAGAGTGATCTGTAGGAGTGTCTGTATAGGAGTGTATCTGTCTAGGATTGTGTCTGTATAGGAGAATGTCTGTAGAGGAGTGTGTCTGTATAGGAGTGTCTGTATGGGAGTGTGTCTGTATAGGAGAGTGTCTGTATAGGAGTGTGTCTGTATAGGAGTGTGTCTGTATAGGAGTGTGTCTGTATAGGAGTGTATGTATGGGAGTGTGTCTGTATAGGAGTGTCTATATGATCTAGGAGTGTGTCTGTATAGGAGTGTCTGTAGAGAGGTGTCTGTATAGGAGAGTTGTCTAGATGTGTCTGTATAGGAGAATGTCTGTTAGGATTGTGTGTCTGTATAGGAGTTTCTGTATGGGAGGTGTCTGTATAGGAGAATGTCTGTAGAGAAGTGTGTCTGTATAGGAGTGTCTGTATGGGAGTGTGTCTGTATAGGAGTGTGTCTGTAGAGGAGTGTGTCTGTATAGGAGTGTATCTGTCTAGGATTGTGTCTGTATAGGAGAATGTCTGTAGGAGTGTGTCTGTATAGGAGTGTCTGTATGGGAGTGTGTCTGTATAGGAGAATGTCTGTATAGGAGTGTAGTCTGTATAGGATGTGTATGGAGGTCTGTATGGAGATGTTCTGTATAGAGTGTAGGGAGTGTGTCTGTATAGGAGTGTCTGTATGGGAGTGTGTCTGTATAGGAGATGTGTCTGTAGAGGAGTGTGTCTGTATAGGAGAATGTATGTAGAGGAGTGTCGTCATAGGAGAAGTCTGAAGGAGTGTGTCTGTATAGGAGGTGTTGCGAGTGTCTGTAGGAGTGTGTCTGTTAGGAGTGTGTCTGTATAGGAGTGTGTCTGTAGAGGAGTGTGTCTGTATAGGAGAATGTATGTAGAGGAGTGTGTCTGTATAGGAGAATGTCTGTATAGGAGTGTGTCTGTATAGGAGTGTCTGTATAGGAGTGTGTCTGTATAGGAGTGTGTCTGTAGAGGAGTGTGTCTGTATAGGAGAATGTCTGTAGAGGAGTGTGTCTGTATAGGAGAATGTCTGTATAGGAGAGTGTCTGTATAGGAGTGTGTCTGTATAGGAGTGTCTGTATGGGAGTGTGTCTGTATAGGAGTGTATGTCTAAGAATGTCTGTCGAGGAGTGTCTGTATAAAAATGTATCTGTACAGGAGTGTGTCTGTCTAGGAATCTGTTGGTCTGAAGTCTACTTAAGTGTCCTGTCTGAACAGGTGTCAATCTATGCGACTGGTATAGGCTAGTATCCCATCCTAACTGACTGGCTGGCTTGGTGTTAGGTGTGTGAGAGTGAAGGGTATTTACTGGTGGCTGGTTGGCATGTATGTGGGCTGGGCCTGAGGGAGATAAGGCCGTTATCGCCGCCAGAACCTCAACGTTCTCTGATTAACTGCGATGAAAGAGCGTTCAGACAGGCAAGCACGGTACCGCACAGCTCACCCGCCGCTTTGAACTCGTGAGCGGATGAATGGGGCGAGGGATAGGTGTGTGTTTTGTGTGTCGGTTTTGTGTGTGTGTGTGTGTGTGTGTGTGTGTGTGTGTGTGTGTGTGTGTGTGTGTGTGTGTGTGTGTGTGTGTGTGTGTGTGTGTGTGAAATAAAGAGGGAGAGAGAAGAGAGAGAGAAAGGAAAAAAGATAGAAAAAGGGGGGATTTCTTGGTGTAAGAAATATACGTGTTGCAAGGAGAGAGAGAGAGAGAGAGAGAGAGAGAGAGAGAGGAGAGAGAGAGAGAGAGAGAGAGAGAGAGAGAGAGAGAGAGAGAGAGAGAGAGAGAGAGAGAGAGAGAGAGAGAGAGAGAGAGAGAGAAGAGAGAGAAAAAAAAAAAAGGGGGATTATTTTGGTGTAAAAGAAATATACGTGTTGCAAGGAGAGAGAGAAAGAGAGAGGAAGCGTGTGTGTGTGTGTGTGTGTGTGTGTGTGTGTGTGTGTGTGTGTGTGTGTGTGAGCGCGCGCGTCGATACATATACCTTTTCAACCATAAAATCTGACCTTTATACCACTGCTAAACGGGGCAAACATACAGGTAAAACAATAGAAGATACACGGGTTGAAACAACACACACACACACACACACACACACACACACACACACACACACTGTACCGCCACGATGGTACAGTAGATAGATAATTTGCGCGCTATTCTGTGGTTAGACGGTTCGAATCCTTGTTCGCTCTCGGGGATCTTTCACTGACAAATTTGGGCGGTTACTGTCCCTTTGAGCAATGGGATGGGGTTATGTGGTGAGTGAGATCCCAGCATTACCCAAAGACCAGTCAGTCATAATGAACTCCAAGCGCGTTCCGGGTGGGCGAAACTGGCGATCGCGAGTTCGTCTCGCGGGGACAAGACCATGGGTGAGTTACACACACACACACACACACACACACACACACACACACACACACACACACACACACACACACACACACACACACATACATTCCGCGCGATGGTCAGGTTGATAGCGTGCTAGGCTCCCATTCTGTGGGTAGGCTGGTTCGAATCCTCGCGCTGCCGGGGATTTTTCGCTGACAAATTCGGGCGGTTATTGTCCCCCTTGAGCAAGGGGATGGAGGTGTGTGGTGTGTGGGGTCCCAGCATTTCCCAAAGATCGGTAATAATGAGCTCCAAGTTCGCACTGAGAGGGTGAAACTGACGATCGCGAGCCAGCTCGCGTGGACAAGACCATAGGTGAATAACACACACACACACACACACACACACACACACACACACACACACACACACACACACACACACACACATACACACACACACACACACACACTTCCCACATGACAAATAACAGTAGCGTGTAAATAATTATGTATGCAGCTAATTACATAATTATCTATATATGTGTTCATCTTTCTATGTAGAAAGCAATGAATGCATGTGTAGCTATCAGCTCAGTCACAAATGTGTTGTTCATGATTCTGGTTACCTGTAATCAAGCGCCATACCCATCAAACAGGTAAATACCATCAATAAGCGCCGATCAATGGTAACCACGCCTGGACACAGAAGCATAACGCGAATTACACGAATATAAACATATAACATCAAAGAGCGTTCATAAAACTGGCATAAAAGCCATTTCTAAATAGAATAGATACACTGATAAAAATAAAACAAATAACAAAATAAAAGCTGTTTCGTTCATCATTAAATAGATAATGGATAAATGGGTACAAAAATATATGATTGAAAATGTAGAAAAAAAAATCTTACTACAAAATCTCAGAAAACCTTTAAGCGTGTCCAGAAAATGGGGACAAGGGTCTTACGGTACCTAATTTTCAGCGTGTTATTTTTTTTATTTTTTTTTAGCACGCAAGTAAAAAGAATCCAATCTTGGTGCGTCCAGCAGGTGCGGCAAGATAGTGTTGAGCGACCACCTCCTCCCTCCCTTAAGGTCGTTTGTCCTAATAGAATTAACTTCATTACCTCCCTAAGATAAGGCTGAGCACAGATAAGGGGATGAGAGAGTACCAAAATTAATCGATTAGAATATTAATATTGTGTGTGTGTGTGTGTGTGTGTGTGTGTGTGTGTGTGTGTGTGCGTGCGTGAACGAGTGAGTGAGTGAGTGAGTGAGTGAGTCTGTAGTCAGTTAGTCAGTCAGTGAGTGAGTGAGTGAGTGAGTGAGTGAGTGAGTGAGTGAGTGAGTGAGTGAGTGAGTGAGTGAGTGCAGTAGTAGTGGTGAGTGAGTGACTGTGTGTGTGTGTGTGTGTTGTTGGTTGTGTGTGTCTGTATGTGTCTGTATGTGTGTGTGTGTGTGTGTGTGTGTGTGTGTGTGTGTGTGTGTGTGTGTGTGTGTGTGTGTGTGTGTGTGTTGTGTGTGTGTCTGGATGTGTGTGTATGTATGTGTGTGTGTGTGTGTGGTGCGTACCCATAATAAAATTTTCTTGCAAGGGATGACTATACTTGCCTCACTCTTTTTCTCTGCAATTACAAATCTACCTCCTTACCTATTTCTGCCTGCCTCCCTACCATTACCCAGCCATACCCAGCTACCTACCAATCCACTATATATCTACCTACCTATCTACTGCTGTTAATCTCCCCTTCCTTCT
>JACEEZ010016312.1:130000-140000 GCA_016584305.1 Chionoecetes opilio
GTGGGAAAAGGCCCAAGGCCGTCTCAATTAAAAAGGCCCGGCCGAGATTGATGCGTCACGGACGGGTCTGACGGGGCCCCGAGATGAAAAATTTTACCTACCAATTATATTTTTACAGAAAAAGATATATTTTATCTTGGGAAATTTTTGTTCTAAAAATTTTATCAAATAAAAACCGTAAAAACACATTAAAGAAAGCCATTATGAGACTCCAAGAAATATGCATGAACTTAAACTCTTCGCCCTTTAATATTTTTCTCGAAAAAATTTTCATGGAGAATACAATAGAAGCGAATTTAATTCGCTTTTCCCTTGCATTTTTTGTTTTCTGAAAAATGAATTGCAGAAAGATAAATTAGCGTTAATAAAACATAACATCATGAAAAACGGGGAATTTTGTACCTAAAATATGTTTATCAGTTAAAAGATATATGTTATCTTCGGAAAAATTTTGTTCTATAATATACAAAAAAAAAACCGAAAACAGACAAAAAAAGGCCCTTTTGAGACTCCAAGAAAAATGTATGAACTTTAACTCTTCGCCATTTAATATTTTGCTCAAAAACATTTTACATGGAAAATATCAATAGAAGCGGAATTTAATTGCTTTCCATTGCTATATTTCGTTTTTTTTGATAAATGAATTAGAACTATACATAAATTAGCGTTAACTAACAAAAAAGGTCATGAAATCGGTAATTTTTCCCGTTTGATGATGTTATTTATTTAGTTAACGCAATGTATGTATGGTTCTAATTCATTTATCAGAAAACAAAATATAACAATGGAAAGCAAATAAATTCCGTTTTCTATTGGTATTCACCATGTAAAATGTTTGCGAGTAAAATTTTAAAATGGCGAAGAGTTTAAGTTCATGCATATTCTTAAAGAGTCTCATAATGGCATTTCTTTAGTGGGGTTTTTACGGTTTTTATTTGATAATATTATAGAAAAAACCCATTTCCAAAGATAACAGTATATCTTATACCGCCCGAAACATCCTCACATGCTGAAAGCTCGGCTCCTACTGACTCGCGGAGCAGACTCAGCTCGTGATGTCACGCCCCATCCCGCGCTCCCAGACTCAGGCTTTTACATAGAAAAGGGCTTTGCAAAGGCCCACCAAACATGGACTCTCCAGATAGCCCCTTCAAACTTTCCTGAAATCATGGATGTAGAAATGTATGTTTTCCCCCCACCCATTCACTCACCCATTACCCATCACCCCCCCCCCATTCACCACCCATTACCCATCACCCCCACCCATTCACTCACCCATTCCCCATCACCCCCCACCCATTCACTCACCCATTACCCATCACCCCCCACCCAATTCACTCACCCATTACCCATACCCCCCACCCATTCACTCACCCATTACCCATCACCCCCACCCATTCACTCACCCATTACCCATCACCACCACCCATTCACCTAAACCCCTTTCCCCATCCACCACACACCCATTCACTCACCCATTACCCATCACCCCCACCCATTCACTCACCCATTACCCATCACCCCCCACCCATTCACTCACCCATTACCCATCACCACACAACCATTCACTCACCCATTACCCATCACCCCCAGCCTTTACCCATCCCCCCCCACCCATTCACACCCATTACCCATCGCCCTCCACCCATTCACTCACCCATTACCCATCACCCCCCACCCATTCACTCACCCATTACCCATCACCACACACCCATTCACTCACCCATTACCCATCACCACACACCCATTCACTCACCCATTACCCATCACCCCCCACCCATTTACTCACCCATTACCCATCACCACACACCCATTCACTCACCCTTACCCATAAACCCCCACCCATTTACTCACCCATTACCCATCACCACACACTCATTCACTCACCCTTACCCCATTCACTCACCCCCCACCCTTTCCCACTCACCCATTACCCATCACCACACACCCATTCACTCACCCATTACCCATCACCCCCCCACCCATTCACTCACCCATTACCCTCACCACACACCCATTCACTCACCCATTACCCATCACCCCCCCCCATTCACTCACCCATTCCCCTCACCACACACCCATTCACTCACCCATTACCCCCCACCTATTCCCTCACCCATCACCAGTCACCCCAAACCCATCACCCCCCACCCATTCACTCACCCATACCCCACACCCATTACCCATCACCCCACCCATTCACTCACCATTACCCATCCACCCTACATCAAGGCTTCCTAAATTCTCGAAACCCCAAACTTTTGTTTTCACAATTTCTCGCTAATAGGCTGCTAAAAAAAAAAAAAAAAAAAAAGTGATCGGATCATCTCATAAGTGGGCTTATGACCTTCCCCTGGTCAACCTGATTCCAAAAATGTGCCATATGAGGTGTTTGCGCCACGGGGGGCGGAACCTATACCACACACACACACACACAGACAGACACACTTTCGCTTATATTATTATAAGATATATATATATATGTATTTTGGAACACAACTTCGATATTTTTTTTGAGAGAAAGATGCGCTAGTTCAAAGAACAGTCAGATCTAGACTGTTCTTCAGAAGAACAGTCAAGATCTCAAATTGGTATTAAATATACATATGATCAAAACTATACCTAACACACAAAATTACTCACCCTGCTCCATAGTACATCAGAAGTGTTTCTGCAGTTTGCTCTTTCGTTTGTAGGAGCAGCTACTTTCACGTTGTAGCGTCCAGCAATAGTGTATGGGACTGAATCGTCCTTGGTAGCGGGTTTCCATGGTGGCAATGTCCTGGTGGAAACGTTCCCCCTGCTCATCACTGACCGCGCCAAGATTCGTTGGGAAGAAATCAAGATGTGAATGGAAAAGGTGGATTTGAGGGGACATCCGAGCCCCCAAGCGCATGGAACCTTCAACATGTCATTTACAAGTTCCTCATAATTCGATGCTCGAACATTACCTAGGTAGTTCTTTATAACAGCCAAAAAGCTTTTCCCAAAAGCAGCTTTTTCCAGGGCAGTTAGGCTCTTTACAAAGTCATCATCATTGATTTAGTTGACAAAAATGAGGGCCATTGAAAAACCCTGCCTTTACTTTGGCTTCAGATACAGTGCGTTCAAACTTTGCTAACAAATACTAAAAGCCAGCACCATTTGATCCATGGCCTTCACAAATTTTTCATTTAAACCCAAATTTCAGATGCAATGGGAGGTAAGTACACCTTTTCACTGTCAACAAGAGGTTTGACATACAGTTGAACCTGCCAGATGAGTCCTTTCGGTCGTGCTGGCCATTCCTTTTGTTTATAATGTTGCTGTCCGCTCTAGAGTCCCACAAACAAAGAAAACACATGTGCTTAGTGAACCTAACTGGAGTCCTAGAAGCAAGGAGATTACTTCAGGTCCCCCACAGATTCCACTGATGTTCTTCATATTTAACAGCAGATAACAAAGTCTTCATAGTTTCATAAGTTTCACTCATTTCATGGCCATGCGCAATTGGAAAAACTCGGAAACTTATTTCCTTTATGCAGAAGAACGGCCTTTAGCGTTTTTTTTTCCTGAATCTATGAACAGCCGCCACTCACTCTTATCATAAGTGTAAGACTCACAAAGTTGTTCCATGAGTGTGTCAACATCAAAGCATAACAGAGATTGTGTTCCATCTTGAAGAAGCTTGAAAGTTTTTATGTCTACGACGAAACGTGGTGATGGGGAAACTCCTTCTTGTAGCAAATTCCATTCCTTGAGACGAGATCCAAGGGCTTCACTTTTCCCCCTTGGTAGATCTAGGTCCCTAGCAAGGTCATGTAGCATTTCCTGACTGATGAATTTGGGCTCTCTGTTGTCTGCCATTTCTTGAAAGTCTGTATCCATGGGATTATCCTTCTCGTTCGAATCTGATTCACTTATAGCACTTGCAATTGGAACATTTGGAACTGGGAGATCAGGACCATGTGGCACAGGCCTGATGGCAGAAGGCACGTCAGGATACCTGATTTTAGCTCGCGTTTTTACTGAATATCCTTTGATGTTAGTGAGGCAGAAGTAGCAGTTAGTACTGTGATCCTTTTGTTCACGCCAAACCATTGGGATGCCGAATGCCATGCCTGATGGCCGTTTGCCACGCATCCATTCATTCAAGTGGTTCACACAGGGGTTGCATGCTACGTGAGGGGCCCACTTCTTATCTTGATCACCTATACCAGAGGTCGGCAACCCAAAATTCGAGAAGAGCCAGTTTCTTCAAACTTGGCAGAAAAGCAGTGCTGATGGAGCCGCAGTGTAAATTATGAATGGAAATTACGAAACTATAAAATGTCTCAGGTCTCTTGAAAGAGCCGCATGCGGCTCCGGAGCCGCAGGTTGCCGACCGCTGACCTATACGGCACTTGAAGTAATGCAGATAAGCTGCTTTAACATTCTTTGTAAGAGGTTTCTTCAGACTGTCAGGGGTAAAAATTCCACATATGTAACAAAAACTGTCCGATGCATTCACACAGTTACGGCGCTCCATCACAGCCCGGTACAAGGTACTATATACGGTAAACCAACCCAAAATTAGGACTCCCCCAAATCAAACAACCCTCATATCTGCAAAGAAAAAGAAAAATGTTTAAACATATGTCAATACTGTACGATCAGTAGGTAAAAAAGTACTACACAGCCTGCTAACCCTCGCCAATACGCAGCGCGCACACCCTCCCCTGCTCACTGCACAAATCACACTGACTCAAAAACACTGCACTGCCCTAATAGGCTAGAGAAAAAAAAAGATTTTGGAGTTTAAAATGAAAACATTGGTGAAAACCCCTTTCTGCTGATTTTTTCCCTATTTTTTCATGAATTGCGTCTGGTTTTTCAAAAACTGGACGTGATAGAGTTAATTGAACATCAGATTCGAGTTCAGCAGGGTCATCAATCATTGGGGGGATACGCCGGGGGGCGCGTCGCCTCGCCCACCCTACGACGCCACTCCGGGGGTCACCACGCGCGAGTTTTCCCATGCAGGCTCCTTTCCCATACCAAGCAGCTCTCGACAAGAAACATCAACTTGCCCCAACCCCGAGCCTTGTGGGCGCCCCCTTGGCCCCCTCCACGCCAGATTGTCCTTCAGATACAACCCGATGGGAAGGATGGTTTCAGGGTAGACGTGCCACCATGCCATATAGCCGAAGTTGGCGCTGACGGACTATGCAGGTAATAGGCCTCGATTCAGTCTCACGGTGCAATCGCTGATTTGAAAACGTAATCATTCCAGCGATACCCCTGATTCTGCGAAGACCTTATTACCAAAGGGATTGATTCGTCTCTTCAAGTCACTATTTAGTGTCCATGTCTCACAACCATAGAGTAAGACAGGGATCACAAGCGACTTGAAGATCCGGATCTTTGTCCTCCTGCACAGGTACCGACAACGCCAAATACTCCCGCTGCGCGAGTCCATAACACCGTGGGCTATGCCAATCCGCCGTAAGATTTCTTGACGTGACCCGCCGTCATTATGGACTGCGCTACCAAGGTATGTAAAACTTTCCAAGATCTCAATGTCCTCGCCACACGCATGAACAGACTGTACTGCTTCATCTAGTAAGTCTCCAAACACCTGGACCTTGGTCTTGAGCCAGGAGACCTCAAGTCCCAAAGGCTTTGCCTCCTCGTGCAGCGCCTCGAGAGCCATCACCAGGACCTCCAGCGACTCAGCAAAGATTACTGCATCATCGGCAAAAACAAGATCAGTGATCTTGGGGTTGCCGACAGATGCTCCACACTCACTTTGATCTACAACCTTGTCCAATACCCAGTCCATACAAGCATTGAAAAGTGATGGGGCAAGGACGCACCCTTGCCTCACTCCTGTATTCACAGGAAAGAAGCTGGATACACCTTCCTCACACTTCACAGGGTCGATTTACCTATAATCAGCTTCATTTAGTCCAGAACCATATCTTCGATTTTTTTTTGTCGACCAGTGTTATAACTACATTGCTTCATAAGTCACCATTCCTACACAATGACACATTACGTCACACAATACTACACTACACAACACATAATCGCATTATCACCACACCACTGCCTCATCACAAGACATCACTTAGACACACACACACATCATACCATCTCACACAACATCATCACAACACCACGAAGATACACATATAATTATAATTCACCACAATAAAGATAAGCGCACTCTTTCAACACCAACCCAGCAGCCTACACCATCACTATATATCATCAGTTTTTCATCACCATCATCATCCCCAAACAAACAAACTCATCATCACCAGTCACCCTTTTCTTAGAGATAATGATGATAAAAACAACAAAACTAATGATGATAATAATAATAATGATGACTATAGTATCTAGAAAAAGATAAATGATAATAATATTGATACAGAAATCATATATACTACTACTACTACTACTACTAATAATAATAATAATAATAATAGTAATAATAATAATAATAATAATAATAATATAGAAACAAGTCACGTCCAGAAACCTCACCACCGCGATCCCTAAATCCCAAACTTAATCGCCCAGATCAAAGGAGACTTACAATATTTACCTTCATAAGCCTTATTTACCACCAGACGAGTTTCCCCCACGATTCCCCTCCCCTCGCACCCCCTTCCCTTCCCCTCACTCCTCCTCCTCCTCCCCCCTCACCACCACCACCATCAACTCCCCCCTGCCCCCACCACCACCACCACCCGCCGCCTCTCCCATCTTTGGGGTCACACGAAGACGAAGAAATAATTGGGTTAAAACTTTACACATTTTACATTTTCCTTTCCTGTATTCTTTTATTTATCTTAGTGTCCCTTTCCCTTCTCTGTAAATAGACGCCTTTGATAATTATATAAGGGAAAGCGCGTTAGGAGTATGTTGTGATAAGAAATTAATTGAATAGATAATAAGGGAACGTAGAATTATGTAGAGACTAAATAAACGAAAATGAAAATGAGACAAGAGGTAAAACACTACAAAATGGACCAAAAAAATATTAGAAAAAGGCAGAGAGAACAGAGAACACGACGAGTGGGATAGATATAATGAAAATGACAGAGGAAGGAAATTAAATGGGGGAAGGGAGGGTTAAAACTGCATGGAGGGGAGATGGACGAAAAAGAAGAGGATGACGAGGAAAAAGATGAGAAAGAAGGGACGTGAGAGCATTGTGTTAATCTGGCTGACTGAGGTAAATGAATTAAGTCCTGAAGGCTCGTTTTTCATAGGTGTGTTGGTCACCAGGGCGAGGGGAGAGGCGGGAGGGGACGGGGAGAGGGGAAGAGAGAGGCAGAGAGGGACGAAATGACAGGGACGAGAGAGAGAGAGAGAGAGAGAGAGAGAGAGAGAGAGAGAGAGAGAGAGAGAGAGAGAGAGAGAGAGAGAGAGAGAGAGAGAGAGAAGAGAGAGAGAGAGAGAGAGAGAGAGAGAGAGAGAGAGAGAGAGAGAGAGAGAGAGCAGGTATGGGCTCTAGGGGTACAAAGGAAGGTACGGAGGGAGGGGGTCATGTAATTCGGCCGTGAGGATGAACAATGCTGGAGGGACTAAGGGACGCGGCCAAGTGATTAAAAAC
This sequence comes from Chionoecetes opilio, assembly GCA_016584305.1. Taxonomy (NCBI): domain Eukaryota; kingdom Metazoa; phylum Arthropoda; class Malacostraca; order Decapoda; family Majidae; genus Chionoecetes; species Chionoecetes opilio. The sequence goes on from JACEEZ010016312.1 coordinate 137,586, forward strand.
TAGGCCGAAAAATGTTGAAAGCTCAGAGATAGACAGATGACTCCGAGCAGAGAGAAAAAATGCGTGCGTGCGTGCGTGCGTGCGTGCGTGCGTGCGTGCGTGCGTGCGTGCGTGCGTGCGTGCGTGCGTGCGTGCGTGCGTGCGTGCGTGCGTGCGTGCGTGCGTGCGTGCGTGCGTGCGTGCGTGCGTGCGTGCGTGCGTGCGTGCGTGCGTGCGTGTGTGTGTGTGTGTGTGTGTGTTGGTGTGTGTGTCATTCACCCACGGTTTTGTACACGCGAGCCGGGCTCGCGATCGCCAATTTCACCCACCCGGAGCGAGCTTGAAGCTCATTCTGTCCGATCTGTTGATAATAATGGGACCTCACACACCCGACACCCTCATCCCTTTGCTCAAGGAGGACAGTAACCGCCCACATTTGTCAGTGAAAATATCCTCGGGAACGAGCAAGACCGGGAATCGAACGCCAGACCACAGCATGGTGAGCGGTGCTGTAAAACACCAACCCACTAAGGTTGTGTGTGTGTGTGGAGAGAGAGAGAGAGAGAGAGAGAGAGAGAGAGAGAGAGAGAGAGAGAGAGAGAGAGAGAGAGAGAGAGAGAGAGAGAGAGAAGAGAGAGAGGAGAGAGAGAGGAGAGAGAGAGAGAGAGAGAGAGAGAGAGAGAGAGAGAGAGAGAGAAAGAAAGAGAGAAAAATAAAACCAGGTAATCCAATCTGTGATTGAATATTTCCTGCAAAAATAAGAAAAAAATATTAAAGAACCAAAAAAAAAAAGGAATCCATGATAAATGGCCAAAAAAGATTATGATCTGAGTAAATATAAAACTAGCAAAATTGGTACAAAACATAGTACAGGAGTAAACCAACTCTACAGATAGTGGATACAACAGCACTAGTACGATTGAAAAAAGAAGAAGCATGAACTAGGAACTGAAATAGGTGAACATGAAATAGGTGATGCCAAGCGACAGGAAAAAGGAAGCTAAAATGTATTTCACTGAAATTTCCACGAAGGTCAAAGCAGTGAGTGTAAAAGGAATTAGGACGGAAAAAACGAGCCAGGGGTAAATAAAGCAGCGAAGCAAACACTAAATAAAGACGATACAAAAGGACGAAGAATTGTACGAAGAAGAAAGGAAACAAATATAAAAGCAAGGTAACATAAAAACGCTTTGAAAGGTTAAACATTTATATGAAACTAGAAAAAATATAAAAAAAAGAAACACAGGGAAAAGAGGGAGATAAAACCAATAATTAAAGGTAAAAATAAATAAAATCAGATAGAGAATAAAGCAAATAGAAGAGAAAATAGTCAGAGGAAATGAGAGGATGAATGGTCAAGACGACATCAAATGATAAACGAAAGGAAATCAGTGAGGAAATGAGGACAATGAGAGGAAAATGGACACTAAGAAGAGGTAGGGGGGAGGTGAGGGACGGGAGGAGGGAGAGAAGAAGAGGGGAGAGGAAGGGACCGGGGCGTGGTAGAAGGGAGGGAAGGAAGCAGGAAGGAGGGAAGGAAGGAAGGAGGGAGGGAAGGAAGCAGGGAGAGGAGAGGGCCAGGGCGTGATGGAGGGAGGAATTCAGCACAAGGCCATCAGAGGCGGAGGCACAAGAACAATTAATCTTCTTAATCAGGGACGTCGGGCAAGACAGACCTCGAGTGATAGATTTGCCATCCACTCTTGCCTTCCCTCCACTCTTTCATTTCCCCCAATCCTTCCACTTTTTTCTTCGCTCCATTATTTTTCTTCCTCCAAACCCTGCACTCTATCCTTCCATTTCTTTCTTCCCTCCATATCCTCCTCTCTTTCCTTTCCCTCAATATACACACTAAGAAAAAAAGGTGCAACTTTGCACCTTTAAAGGTGCAAAATGATGTCACATATTTTGCACCTTTAAAGGTGCATAGTTGCACCTCTTAAGGTGCAACCCCCCTTAGGGGTGCAACTGCGCACCTTTATTAAAGGTGCAAAATCTGTGACATCATTTTGCACCTTTTTTTCTCAGTGTGTACCTACACTCCTTCCTTCTCTCCATTCCCTCCATTCTTTCCTTCCCTCCAATGATAAACTTTCCCTGCACTTCCTCCCATTAAGGTAAATTTTCCCTCCACACCTACACTTTCCTTCCACTACTTCCTCCAGGTAACTATATATTCCCTCCATTTCTTACCTCCAATGTCAAATCTTCCCTCCAGTCCCTCCATACGTCGATGGGCATTCACTTCTCTGACACTTCTTCCTGTAACAAAAGAATTACCCATTAGTCTACTAGTAGTAATAGTAGTAGTAGTAGTAGTAGTAGTAGTAGTAACAGTGTTAGAAGTAATAGTGCCTGCCGAATAATAACACTACAAACTACTCTCTCTCTCTCTCTCTCTCTCTCTCTCTCTCTCTCTCTCTCTCTCTCTCTCTC
>JACEEZ010016312.1:152500-162082 GCA_016584305.1 Chionoecetes opilio
AATCTTCTATCAGATCACCCCTCACTCTACGCCTCTCGAGGGAGTGTAAATTTAATAGCTTCAATCTCTTCTCATACCTAAAGTTACGCATCATCTGTATCATTTTGGTCATCTATCTCTGCACTGATTCTAACAAGGCTATATCCATCATGTAATACGGAGACCAGAACTGAACTGCATAGTCTAGGTGAGGTTTAACTAGAGCCAAATAAAGCTTTAGAATAACCTCAGCACTTCTACTTTTAACACTTCTGGTAATGAATCCTAACACCCTATTAGCTCTATTTCTAGCCTCAATACATTGTTTCCTAGGACGGAGGTCTCAGCTTACCCGCACTCCCAGATCTTTCTCACATTCTGATCTTTTCAGCGATGCATTGCGTATGGTGTATCTATTACCAGGATTTTTCTACCAACATTAATTACGCTACACTTTTCAATATTAAATATCATCTGCCACCTGACTACCCACTTATTAAATTTATCTAAGTCTCCCTGCAATATGTTTACATCAGACTGTGATATAATAATCTTACCTACCTTAGTTAGCATCATCAGCAAACTTGCTGATATCACTGCTAATCCCACTATCCAAGTCGTTGATATAAATCAAAAATAGTAATGGACCCAAAACAGACCCTTATGGAACCCCACTTGTTACCTGCCCCCATTCAGATTTAGAACCATTAATTGCAACCCTTTGTTGCTTATCACTTAGCCAAGATCTAATCCAACGAAGAACCTTCCTATCTATTCATGAGCTTTAACCTTATTTAAAAGTCTCTCATGTGGTACCTTGTCGAATGCCTTACTGAAGTCCAGGTATACTATATCATAATCCTCATCATTATCTGCCGCCTCATAAACTTTCCTATAAAAACTCAATAAGGACAGGGAAAAAGTTGAAAGATGGAGGAAAGAAGGAGGGAAAAAATGGAATATAGTTAGCAAGGAAGAATATGTTGCAAGAAAATAGGAAAAGAGTAAAGATGGAATATATACGCAAGAGAAAATATAAGAAAAAATATAGAAGGCAAAATCATCGTAATCAAGTAAATAGAACAATCTATGAATGAATAAAAAATTATTGTGAAGAAAAGCAAGAAAGGATTAAGGCCGAAAAAAAGAGAAAGAGAACAGAAACGAATAAGGATGAGAAAGATGAAAGAAAAAACAATGAACCTACGNCCCCTTTAAATGCGAAGATCCGCGTCCGACCGCAGCCCTCACGAGCGCCTTCGCGCTCGCTCGATCGCCGCTTAGTGAGAAAATCCCGTATCACGAAGACTCACGAGGCTTCGGGCTCGCTCGTAACAAACAAACACACACACGCGCACACACTCACACTCCACCCCATAAAGAGATCCCTGCTCGACCCAACGCTACGTACACACACACGCACACACACACTCTACCTATGCACACAAGAGGAGGAGAACAGTTTGTATTAATCTCTATTTCAAGCTCCCCCTCTCATGTTGGTAGCTGTGTGTGTGCGTGTGTGCGTGCGTACAGTTAGGTCTGAGGACGATATGCTGTGGAGGTGGTGTGGGCGTGGTGGGTGGATGGTGGGTGGGTGGTGGGCGTGGTGGCAGATTTTATTTTCATCCACAATGGTTTTCCTACTTTTTTCACTATTTTCACTCATTTTCTATCTTACTTCTTCTACTTTCTCACTTTTTTATTTTACTTGTTCTTACTTTCTCACTTAATTAACTATATATTCAACTTTTTCTATAGTTTCTTACCTTCTCTCTCTTCACTCATTTTCCTTCTTTATTTCCTAACATGTAACACTTTCTTTTCAATATCTTTCGATAAAAAAATAAAAATAAATCATTTTTCATATCATTCATTCTTTTGTTCTCACATTTTCCTTCAGTATTCACAATTTTTCCATTTATTATAACTTTTTTGGCTCATTTACCTTATTATTAAGTTTTAATTTTATCATCATTATATTATCAACATTATTATCAATACATTTTTCCATCAATACACTTTTCACAAACTTTTATCACAATTTCTAGCATCATAAGAACACTTTTTTCATATATTTATCTAACTTTTCCTTTTCTTATACTTTCACTTCAATTTCCGTCCCTTTATTTCCTCAACTTTCTACTTATCTTCCACTTTGATTGGCTGACACTGACACACAATAATTGTCTTAACATATTTTAACACATCTTTAAAAGTTTCCACATATTTGCACTAGATTTATATTTACATTTTCTTTCTTTTTTACATCTCATTTTCAATTACCATTTGTATTTTTTGTATTATATTTTGTATTGCATTTTTACACTTTTAGGTTCACAAATTTTCATCACCAGATATTAGTATTTGCACTACAGATTTATCCTATTCTTTTTATTTTCCTTTTTGCCATCACATTGCACTTTTTATTTCCATTAGTCTCTTTATTTCCTTTTTGCACTTTTAGTTTCACCAATTCTATCATATTACCAGTGTTTTTTCTTTCTATATTGTACAAACACACAGGCAACAAAATAACAAAAAAAAACACTTGTTCACTCCGCCATTTTAATCTTTTCTGTCCACGGCAAAAACACTGTTGAATTTTATCAATAATTCTTCTTCTCACACAAACACGTCTTTGACATAAAAAAAAACATGTTCAGATAGGCCACAGCGCATAAACGCATGCACAGATCATTGCATGTATGTGTGTGTGTGTGTGTGTGTGTGTGTGTGTGTGTGTGTGTGTGTGTGTGTGTGTGTGTGTGTGTGTGTGTGTGTGTGTGTGTGTGTGTGTACGTGTGTGTGTGTGTGTGACTGTGTGTGCGTGTGTGTATGTGTGGGGGTGTGTGACTGTGTGTCTTTGTGTGTATGTGTGTGTGTGTGTGTGTGTGTGTGTGTGTGTATGTGTGTGTGTGTGTGTGTATGTGGTGTGTGTGTGTGTGTGTGTGTGTGTGTGTGTGTGTGTGTGTGTGTGTGTGTGTGTGTGTGTGTGACTGTGTGGGTGTGTGTATGTGTGGGTGTGTGTGACTGTGTGTGTGTGTGTGTGCGTGTGTATATATATTTGTGTGGTGTGTGTGTGTGTGTGGTGTGTTTGTGTGTGTGTGTGTGTGTGTGTGTGTGTGGTGTGTGTGTGGGTGTGTGTGTGTGGTGTGTGTGTGTGTGTGTGTGTGTGTGTGTGTGTGGTGTGTGTGTGTGTGTGGTACCTGTTGGATAAAAGAGAAGAAGCAACTATTAGCCAAGCAGTCAGTAAGAAATGAGGCAATAAATCTAGTTAACATAAAGATATACAAGAGAGATAATGACGTAACAATGAATCAAACATTAACTTACATAAAGACATGACAAGATTTAAGTCATTAACATTAATAGAACATCTCTTTATAGTGATCTCTCTCTCAAAAACAAAAAAATACCGGTAAATAAATAAATAAATAAATAAATGGAAAAAGTTTAGTTTATGACTTGCAAGATTTTCAGACAAGTTTGATTTTTTCCCGCTTAATGTGATGCTTTTCCTAATGGAGATAATTTTTTTCCTGTGCAAACCTTATAATAGTGTTATTTTGCAATTCGAAGAAGTGATGAAATTTTTTTCATAATGCACTTTTTTGACGTTTTGACGGAAAAAAACCACTCTCCATTTGCAAAGGTGGGCATTCCGCAATTTTAGTTCGCAATTCCGCAATTCCGCAACTTACGGAATGGTAATTCGGTTGCGGAATTGCGCAATTACGGATGCCTTCAAAAATTGCGGAATTGCGAATTGCGGACCGCCAAAATTTTGAAACGCAATCGCAATAACTTACGGAATGGGAAATTCGGTTGCGGAATTGCGCAATTACAGATGCCTGAAAAAAATGCAGAATTGCGGGTTGCGGACCGCCAAAATTTTGAAACGCAATCGCAATAATTGTGAGGGTCACCACCTTCAAAGTGGCAAGTGCCCGCGTGAACATAAGTTCCCACCAAATACTGTGGAGACGACACTACCAACTGCCAACTTGCCAAGTGTAGCAGTCACTCAGTCAGTGCGTGCTGGAACTTGGGATTGAGAGCGTGTACGCTGGCCGTGTGTGTGATTAGTTGCCAACCTTCACATGCTGAATCAGAAGAAGTGGGAGGAGGAGGAGGAGGAGGAAGAGGAAGATTAGTAGATTACTTAGATTAGTGATTACTAGCCAGTAGACTGTGAAGTGTAAAAGTAAAGAAAAACACTAAAAGAGACAAAGATTTAATTGTGAAGGACAAGTAACAAATATAGACAGAAACAGAATAGGAATACAGAAGTATTAAACACTAATAAAGAGTCTAAAGACATTTCTTGTTTTAATTGTAGGTGTTTAAGAGTCTAAAGATGTTTAAGAGTATAGAGACATTTCTTGTTTTAATTGTAGGTGTTTAAGAGTCTAAAGATGTTTAAGAGTCTAGAGACATTTTTTGTTTTAATTGTAGGTGTTTAAGAGTCTAAAGATGTTTAAGAGTCTAGAGACATTTTTTGTTTTAATTGTAGGTATTTTGTTTTAATTGTAGGCTCAAAATTAGTTTGCGGAATTGCGGAATTGCGGAATTGCGATTGCGAAAAGGCCTATCTGAAAAAAATTGCGGAATTGCGATTGCGGACTGGTGCAGTTCGGAATTGCGGAATTGCGATTGCGGAATGGGAAACAAATGCGATGCCCACCTCTGTCCATTTGTAAAAGCATCAAATAATAACTTAATCAACCATTAAACCTATTAAACTAACCTAACCTAACGTAACCCTCAAACTAACCTAACCTAACCCTCAAACTACCTTATCCTATGAATTTATGTTTGTTTGAACAACATTTCATTGTTACTTTCACACTCGTTCTGACCTATAGAAACAGTAGAAATGTAAAAAATATTTGAATCCAGACACTGTCATCTTCAAATATTAGTCAAATATATAATTAAAAATATAAAAGATATAAAGCCTCTTGAACATAACATAGGATGTTTTAGTTAGGTTAAAGCATCCTCAACCTATTAGTTACCAATAATAATTATGGCAGCAAACGTTACCTAATACTGTGACAAGTGCAATATTAGGTTCGGCTAGGTTAGGTTAGTTAGGTTCAGGTTAGGTGTGGTCAGGGTCTTGTTTGTGTGATGGGCTGGTCAAAAAGGTTGTATATTCTTCCCGTTAGGTTTTTAGGTTAGGTTAGTTAGGCTAGGTAAGGCTTAGGTAGGTTTGGTTAGGTTAGGTTAGGTTAGGTCAGGTAAGGTTAATCAGGTAAGGTAAGTGAAGTCTTACTTGTGATGGGCTGGTCAAAAGTTTGTATATTCTTCCCGTTAGGTTTTTAGGTTAGGTTAGGTTAGGTTAGGTTCAGGTAAGGTTATGTGAGGGTACTTACTGTGTAATGGGTCTTACTGTGTGATGGGCTGGTCAAAAGGTTGTATATTTTTTCCCGTTAGGTCTTCATATAATCGTGTTTATCTTCCCAACCCAGAAACTCATCGTTGCATAAATTGTTGAGTTATTGCACTATTTTCACTCTTTTCGTTATCTGACATTTATTCTTGTTAATTACTGTATATCCACTGTTTACCCATAAGAATCATGCTGTGCTGTACATTGTATTATTATATATCAAGCTGTTTTGGTACTAGATAGTAGCCTGTTGCAATAAAGTAATGAAATCAATCCTATAATTCCCCACCCAAAAACTGTGCCTCTCCGCCCCATCCGCCACTATGCTAAGAGATACGGGTATTATTTCGGTAGTGGGCTTTCAAAAGTTCTACGATTCTAACCTACATCATCGTGTAGATTTCTTCATTCTGAGTATTTTGAACATCAATTCTCATGGCGCAATTGAATAAAATGGCGTTACATGTACTACCGAAAATTTACAGTTATTTCATCCCAACAACGGTTAAGTTAGGTTAAACGACTTTTTAAATGACCCTGTAAATAAAACATTCATTTGCGACGAAAACGAGTGCCAGATTCATCCAAAACACATCAAACTACGCAGGAAAAGTAAGTTCGAACTCAAAATACGTGAATGTCCACTACCAAAGATTTACCGGGGAGAGGGCGGAGAGGAGAGAGGAACGGACGTTAGGTTAAAGTGCGCCAGTTTCTATTAGCCTCTTATTTCCTGTTTCCACATATAAATAGATGTTTTTTGAGCATGATTGACGACGACACACACCACTATACCTCACTAGCAGCATAACAGCGCCTAACCTCACCCTACCCTTACAACCTCGGCGCTACGCGGGGTTGTCACTGTATACAGACCCTCCGCCACCACCTTTATGCCGCACTTTTACACCCATTCCCGCCCTCACGCCCCCATCCCGCCTCACACTGTTCCGTATAACATAAAGACAACAGGCATAGCACTTGTACCCGTGAAAACAGTGGCAGTGGGTAATAAACCATAATTTACCTGGAGTAGCGCAGGCCTGAAGCCCCTCCCGCTGTGTTTACATTCTGCGCGGCGGTAAATGGGCCAAATGTGCAGCAGCTGCAGGCAGGCTAAAACAGCTGAATGACGGATATTATGTGAACAAGGGGCCCACTGTGTATCTATGTGAATAAAATATCACTAAAATACCTACACAGCCTTGCTATATGCATACATTTAATATACTATAGGAGTAGCCGTGTGTTGGGTTTTTGGGTTAAACCTTTTCAGAGATTAGATGCAGGAATAAACTCTGCGGTAACGTATTGCGCATCTCATTAATTCCATAGACTCATGGACTTACCGTTTGTATTCATCTAGTTGTATTCATCTAGTTCAGTGGCTCTTAACCTGGATCGATCGAACCCCAGGGGTTCGGTTTAGCCAGTCTCAGGGGTTTTGGCGGAGGCCCTCCAAACCCCATTGCAATTTTGATATTATTTTAATGCCGGATTATTCCCACAATAGTTTAAGCGAAATTAGCGTAAATTTAGCAACGCGTTGGAGGAAGAGCTATGTGTGTATGTGTGTGTGTGTGTGTGTGTGTGTGTGTGTGTGTTGTGTGTGTGTGTGTGTGTGTGTTCGCCCGCCTCTCTCCCTTCCAAACAGTGACGTATATAGGGGGGGGGGGGTCACTCAGTCATGGCCCTCCTTTTGTCCCGAAGGAATCAAAATGGCTTTGAAACTGAATATCAAATTAGTGCAATATATACCTTCTAAGGCCTCAAAATACTCCTAAAAATGTTTGATATTAAAAACAAAAAATCTGTATAGGCTCGCATCGTTCCCTTAGGAACGCCCCCAAAAAAGGGTGCAGGTCATTTGGTACTGAAGCGATTGGTACTGAGGTCATTTGATCATCAGTTCACTTCGTCCACGCGCCATATGGGACACAGGTTAATTCGGCCTAAAACCGTCTGGGCCAAAACCATCTAGGCCACGAGTCAATTGGCCCCAACTCAAAATGGCCACGAGTCAGATAAAACCCAAAACCCGGGGGAGAGAGAGAGAGAGAGAGAGAGAGAGAGAGAGGAGAGAGAGAGAGAGAGAAAAGAGAGAGAGAGAGAGAGAAAAGAGAGAGAGAGAGAGAGAGAGAGAGAGAGAGAGAGAGAGAGAGTAATAATGATAATAATATGTTACAATAATAATAAGAATAATGATGGTAACTATAGTAATACTGATAGTAATGATGATAATGATAACAACAATAATAACGTAAAAGATACTAATAATGCTAATGATACTAATACTAATAATGAAAACGATAATGAATATAGGTGTCTTGCACTGACGTCACGGGCCTAGCATCTTCAAGCCAAATGCCGCCCTCTTCAAGCCAAATGCCGCCCATTGGAGTGAGCTGGAGGACCAACAAACTCCACTTGCCGCCCCTGTTTTGCCAGCTTATGGTAATTTTCCCCTACCAATATATGTTTTTTCAGTATAAAAGATATACTGTTGTCTTTGGAAATGTTTGTTCTATATATTATCAGATAAAGAACCGTAAACACACTAAAGAAAGGCCATTATGAGGCTCGAAAGAATATCTGACCTTAATATTCACCAGCGCCAGCTCCCATTTAATATTTTTGCTCGAAAACATTTTACATGGAGAAAATCAATAGAAGCGGAATTTCATTAGTTTTCCATTGATATAGTTCGTTATCTGATAAATGAATTAGAATCATGCATAAATTACCGTTAACTAAATAAATAACACCATCAATCGGGAAAAATTACCCGATATCATGTTATTTATTTAGTTAACGCTAATTTATGCATGCTTTTTATTCATTTATCAGATAACGAAAAATATCAATGGAAAGTAATGAAATTCCGCTCTATTGATATTGTCCATGTAAAAGTTTTCGACAAAATATTAAATGGGAGCTGGAGTTGGTGAATATTAAGTTCATGCATATTTCTTGCGGGTCTCTATACCATTCTTTAGTGTGTTTTACGGTTTTTTATTTGATAATATTATTGAACAAACATTTCCGAAGATAACAGTATATCTTTTATACTGATAAACATATATTTGGTAGGGGAAAAGTACCATAAGCTGGCAAACACGGGCGGCAAGTGGAGTTTGTTGGTCCTCCAGCTCGCATTTCCCGCGCCTGTCGCAGCCACAACAAGGGCTGTGACGTCACGTGCAAGACACCTATAATAGTATAATCTCTGTCATACAAAACAAATATATGCTCCTCCCACAACCAGTACACGGTGGAGCCTACAGCTCTCCTTAATGCTAATTGGCTGACAAAATTCGCCAAAAGGACGTACAAAACACTGATAGCCAAACTAAATTCGCCTTTATCGTCCGCTAGACAGAAAGCTTTTGAAATACCATGAGAAAAACTCCCTTTTCACACCTGGACTCAAAGTCTTCCATCATCCACCTGATGTGATTAGAAGCAGACTGGTGGCCAGACTGCCTGACACACACACACACACACATATATACACACACACACACACATACACATACACACACACACAACACACACACAACCACACACACACCACATCAATCACACCCCACACACACACACACACACACACAAAACACACACACACACAACACACACACACACACAACACACACACACACCAACACACACACACACACACAATTACACATACACACACACTTACACATACGCAAAAACACACGCACGATACAATAGTTAATTTATGATAGATGAGTCATTTGAATATGTATTATGACGATGATATAAGAACAATAATATAAAAATAATAAAAGGTACTAAAATTATAGAAAATGTGTAACATTAATTGAATAACTTATATTATGATAAGTATTAGTGTGCGTGCGTGCGTGCGTGGTGCGTGCGTGCGTGCTCTGCGTGGCGTGCGTGCGTGCGTGCGTGCGTGCGCGTGCGTGCGTGCGTCGCGTGCGTGGTCGTGCGTGCGTGGTGCGGCGTGCGTGGCCGTGCTCGCGTTGCTGTCGTTGATGGTCGTGGTGCGTGCGTGTGTGCTGTGTCGTGCTGCGTGCGTGCGTGCGTGCGTGCGTGCGTGCGTTGCGTCGTGCTGCGTGCGTGCGTGCGTGCGTGCGTGCGTGCGGGGCGTGCGTGCGTGGGGTGCGTGCGTGCGTGCGTGCGTGCCCTGCGTTGCGTGCGTGCGTGCGTGCGTGTGC
>JACEEZ010016313.1:0-42989 GCA_016584305.1 Chionoecetes opilio
CCCCCCACACCCCCCAACCCCACACACAAAACACAAAAACACACACACCACACACACACCACAAACACCCCACACACAAAACCCAACCCCCCAACCCCAAAAAAAAGAAACACACCCCCCAAAACACACACAACAAAAAAATCCCCCCCCCCTTCCACCTAAACAGGACAAAAATTGTTTTATAGAATTAAATGTAAAAGTAGTTTTTATAGAAAATTAGTAGAAAAAGTGTGTTTTTAGTTAGTGTTTTAGTAGTAAAATAGAAAAGTATTTGTTTTTGTAATATACATCCCCCCCCATATTCCCTATCTCTTTCAACTCTTTTTCTTTTTTTCTTACCCCTCTTTTTTCCTCCATTCCCCCCATTTGACAAAAAACTAATGCATTCCTACAACTCTCCCCTCTTTCTCTCTTCCCCCTCTTTTTTTTTCCCCCTTCCCTTTTCCCTTCCCCTTTCCCTTTCCTCTAAAACCTCTTTATTTTTCTTAGAACTTTCAAATTTTATTCCTTCGTCTTTCCCCTCCCCCTTACCCCCCCCTAAGCCTAGAGCAAGTCCTTAGAAAAATTTGAGTGGTAAGGGGGGGAAGGGAAAGGGGAAAAAAGGGGGAAGAAGGGGAAAGGGGAAAGGAAGAACTGAGAAAAAAAAAAGGAGGAAAAAAAGGGAGGAAAAAAGGTAGGGGGGAGAAGGAGAAAGAAGAGAAGAGAGAAAAGAGAGAGAGAAGGGGAAAAGAGAGAAGAGGGAAAAAGAGAGAGAGAGGGGGAAGAGAAGAGGGGGGGAAAGAGAGGGGGGAGAGAGAGAGAGAGAGAGAGAGAGAGAGAGAGAAGAGAAAGAACTCGCCTGGAATGGCCCCCCCCCTTTTTTTTTTAAACTTTTCCCCCCCCCCCCCCCCTTTCTCTTTTTTTTTTTTTTTCCTTCTCTCTCCTCCTTTCTCGCCCCCCCGTTAATGTTTTTTCCCAGTTTTTCTCTCCCCCCTTTCTTCCTTCCTTCTCCCCTTTTCCTTTTTTTTCCTCCCTTTTTTTTAAACGTTTTCCCTTTTTATTTCCTCCCCTTTTCTTTTCTCCCTTTCCCCCTTTCTTCCTCCCTTTTCCCCCCCCTCTTTCTCCCCTCTTCCTCTTCCTCTCTCTCCTCATTTCTCTCTCTCTCTCTCCCTTTCCTCTCTCTCTTCTCTCTCTCCTCTCTCTCTCCCCCTCTTCTCCTCTCTCCCCGTTTTTCTTCCTCTTCTTTTTCCACCCTCCCTTCCCCCTTGCTCCTTCCTTCCTCCATTCTTCTCTCTTCCCCTTTTTTCCCAAACAGGGCCTCCCTCTCCTTTTTCTCCCTCTCTCTCCCCCTCTCTCTCTCCTCCCTGTTATATGAATAATCCTCTCTCCCCCTCCCTTCTTCTCTCCTTTCTTCCTCCTTTTTTCCCCCTCTCCCCCTTTCCTCTCCCTCTCTCTCCTCTCTTTCTCTCTCTCCTCTCTCTCTCTCTCTCTCTCCTTTCCCCTTCTCTCTCCCCCCTCTCTCCTCTCCGCCCCTTTTCTCTCTCTTTTATTTTTTTATTTTTTATTTTTTTTTTTAAATTTTTTTTTTATTTAAAATTAAAAATTTAAATTTAAAATTTTTTCCCTCTCTCTCTCTCCTCTTTCCTAAATAGAAAAAAAAAAAAAAACTAAAAAGTTGGTTTTCCTCCCCCCTCTCATAATTTTGAATTTTTTTCTTTCCCCCCCCTCTTCTTTTTTTCCCTCGTCGGGGGGGGTTTTTTTTTTTATGGGAAAAAATTTTTTTTGTTCTTTTTTTTTTCCCCTTTTGGTTTTTTCTTTCCCTTTTTCATGGCTTTTTCCTCTTTTTCCCTCATCCCTTTTCTACCTTCCGAATTTATTAGAAAAAAATATAATAATCCCCAAAAATTTTAAATATTTTTAAAAAGTAATAAAACCCCCCCTTTAAAAACTCTTCAATTACCTTGTAAAAGAAAGAGACTTAAAATTTAAAACCCAATAGGGGTGGTTTCCCCCCTGTAATAAGGGGGTCATGGATAAAAAGGGTGTAAAAAAAAATGACGGATAAAAGAAAACAATTACATTTTCCCATTTTCATTCACCTTGACACGGGGGCGCCCATGAACGGACAGCTATTAACACCCCCTTTCCCCACATTTTAACCCATATCCACCGAAAAGTATCCTTGTTCTTTTAATTAGTGGGTAATTTTTGGGGAGATAAAACATGGGTTGATGATTAGGAAAAGGACTTCAAATTAAATATGTATGTGAAATAAATTCCCACTTTGGTGCCCCGAGTAAGGAATTTGATTTTCATGTGATTCAAAGGGGTCTTTTTTGTGTGGTAATTTGAGCCTTCAAAACCCGTGGTTATGGGGCTGGGCGGGGATTTTGGGGCGTCAAGAATGACTCAGCTGTTCAAAACCAATATCCCCGGAATAGCATCAAGGTTACGTAGACAGTTAGTTGTAGTATTAGGGGGGGGTTTGGAAAAAATCGTTTTGTAGGGTCCTTGAGGCCGAGAGGCTCTACTACCATTTTAGATTAGAATTTAAATTTATCAATAACAATATTTTTAATAACTAATTTCCATTTAATATTTTATTTGATGAATTAATTAACTAAATCAGGGCGAATTTAGCAAAGCTTTCTTTATCAGCTAAGTTAGCCATGCCACACAAATTTTTATAATGGTGTGAGGCCCGAAATTTAAAGGGGTTTCCCTTTTGTTTATATTAATTTGGAGACAGGTCTACGATTCTAAAGGCAGTGGGAAAAATATGGACGGTTTACTCCATATGAAGTTAAATTAAGCAACGGGGATAAAGAAATTATTCAGATTGTGTTACAATCATGAACACAATGTAAAAAGATTCTCGAAAAAGAATTTGGAAAAGGGTTTATGGAGTGTGCTCTATCCATCAACGCGATAGCTTTTTTCCCCAAAGTTTGCAAGGTTTTGAGAGGAACACCCCCAGGGAGATCCGATTTTTACCCCCTGGGGGTAACGCTTATCAGCCCACCCCGGGTTTTAAAGATCCCTCTTAGTGGGTATTATCTTGCCCCTGTTACGCAAATCAAACAGCCTGAAATTTACGTTTAAAACTTCTCAGCCTCCCAGTATACCATTTGACCTATAAATTAAATAGATACAACCCAAATTTCCCGGGACGACTACTTCTAGTGAAGTACGAAAAAAAATTTGTCTTATTGGGGGGGAAACTCCCCCCTACACAGTAAATCTATTCAATTGTTCCCCCAGGATTTTAAAAGGGTTTAATGCGCCTTGGAATGCCAAACCCTTTTTTCCGGGTAAACATGCTTCAAAGCATCCCCTATAAGTTTAAGAACTTGTGGGAAATGTAAACAATTTTTCTAAATCGCTCCTGTCCTAACAGTGATAATAACTCAGCCCCTACAGAGTTAAAAGGCAGTCACTAATAAGAGTGTTAGCAGCGTTCCCACTGCGGTTTTGAAGGACCATAATGGTCATTCGTCAATGTAAAGACGATGTTTGAAAGTTCCCACAAAGACCTTCATAAGCGGGAATAGTTGAATTTATTACAATCCCCAAAATTTTAAAATAAAGTAAATTTTAGCTATAAGGTTTTCTCGCCAAAAAATGAGGCTCAAACCTTTGACATATTTTAAACCCCCTAGCCCAATTAGGAAGAAAAAAATGTGGGGGGGCGGGTAGTAGTTAATAAATTGTACAGTTTAACGTTAATGGACAAAAAGACACGTAAAATGTGGGGGAAATGTGTTAAATATTCCAATTTTCAAAGACTTTTGAGGGTCCTTTAAAATTAATAATAGGACCGATATTTTGGGCGTTACCAAAGGGGAAGTCATCAAAATACAAACGTCTCAATGTTCACCAGTGCGGGTGGTAAGGAAAAAGGGGGACCCCCCAAAATCCCCCATCACCCGAAAACGGAGATTTTCCTAGTCATGCACAACCCCTACAAAAACCCAAAATTTGGAACCACTTTCTTGCCACACCAAAAAGTGGGGTTTAGGGGAAAAAGGGTTTTCCCCAAGTTCATAATGAAAATATTGCCACAAATGAAAATCCTAATAAAAGTGTCGCGAGGAGAAAAACCTAAAATTTAAATAGGGGTTTATGGTTTAAAGGCCCCTACCTGGGAAAGAGTATAATAAAAACCAAATAGGGTTTCCACTCAGTCAGACATTTTTGAAGAATAGGTTTAAAGGGCCCCTCCCTGGCGAAAGAGTGTAATAAAAATCCTAAAGGGTTTCCACCAGAGCATATTAAATATAATAAGGGACCCTGAATTGACCCAGATCCGTGTACACATAAAAGGTTTTCCTTTTTGAGCAACTAATTAAGACTACTTAAATAGTTTCCTCCAATAAAAGGGGTTTTGCACTGATCATTTGAAATTTAGGACAGAACAAAACAGAAGCAGGTATTTTCCCGAGGAAATCCCTATTGCCTCAGCCGCCCCCATAGGAAACAAAATTGACCAAATAATTTGGGCTGTACCTTTATCATGGGGCATAATTAGGGTCGAGGTCAAAATTTTTAAACTGTCTTTTCCAAAAACCACCGCCATCCCATACTAATTTCCCCAAAAGCCATCATCTTCTAAAATTTTTGGTGGAAGAATATCAAGAAACTCATTTCATGGCGGGAAAGGCTACAAATAGCCCATATCAGGTGTAATTTTTTGGGTAAATTTGGACACAGGCAGAAATATTTCCCAGATCTTCATTAAATTAATAGATCGGTGATACTAGTCTCCTATCTAGGTCCCCCCAACTTCCCGCTGATAAAAAGACCTAAAACCATTTGAGGCAACCCAAAGGGGGTGACTATACTGGGGATACTATAACATCATTTCCCGCAAGTTAAAACTCCCCCCAAAAATATATGTCAGCATATTCACTGGTACCTGTATCAAGATATTAATTTTTTCAAAACCCCAAAAACCCACAGTCCCAAACCACTATTGAAATGTTCCGGGCTATGTGGCCTGGGGGGATGTCCAAAGAAGCGAACCTTTTAGTTTTCGCCGGCCTCTAGTGTGGAAATTTTCCCCTCAACCACCCTCTCATAATTTGGTAGAGTGGGGGGTTCTGTTCCCCCCCCCCCCCCCTTTTGAGTGAGGTATTTTCCGGGTGTTTAGGGGGAGTGCGTATAGGGATGTAATTAATTTTTAAGGGTAATGGGGGAAATTAAGGTTTTAATAAATGATAAGTACTGGGATAAAATAATTTAAAATTTTCCCTGGGTATTAAGCATTTGCACCTTAATTTGGGGGCGAATGGGTATGGGGCGCCCTCATTTTAATTTGCACCAATTCGGTGGGGACAGTCGTTACTAAAAGTGACCGGTTTTAATTTTTGGGGACGCCACCAGCCCCCCCGGGAGGAATCCAGTACACTCCCGCCATCCCCAGGGTAAAAAAATTAAAAATTTCGGCTTGTTAAAAGTACACGCCCGACCCCGCTTAATAACACTCTTACAAATACGGCTTGTATAAAGAAGAGATTTTTTACATATAATGAAAACCCAAAGGACGTGTTTGAATCAACACACTGATAATAGCCCTGGTCTGGTAACGGGTGTAAAAACCAAAACCGACGCGAAACGAAAACCCCTAAAATCTCCACAACCCCCTCTTTTTCATTCAGGGTCTGATCACGGCGCCCAAAAGGATCACCCGGGCTGCAGTATTAAAAAACCACCGCCACATTCAACCCACACCACCCACAAGTATCCTTTAGTTTATTAGCTGGGGTAATGTGTGGGGATAGAACATGGGGTTTTATGATTAGGTAAGGCTTCAAATTTAAAAATTTTATGTGAAATAAATTCCCCCCATAAATAATAGGAGGCGGACAAAAGTAAAAGAGATAAAGAAGAAAAAAAACAATAGGATTTAAAAAGAAGAAGATAGAAAATTAAGAAAATATATCAGTAGGGGAAGAAAGAAAGAAAAAAGGGAAAAGATGGACAAAAGGAAAGAACAGTAAGCATAAAGATGGAAAAAAGGAGGGGGAAGAGGAAAAAGGTATGATTTAAGAAAAGGACGACGAAGTAGAGGGCAGACAAATAATAAGAGAAGATGAGCAAAGGGAAAAAGGAGGAAAGATAACTCACACAATATTTTAAAGAAGAGGAGGGGGGGAAGAAGAGGAGGAGGGGAAGGAGGTGAGGGGGGAGGGGCACATAATATTGAATGAAAAAAGGAAAGTTTTGGGGAATATGAGGAAAAGAAGAAAAAGGCAAAGGAGGATTTAAGAGGTGGGAAAAAAAAGAAAAAAGAAAGAAAAAAAGAGGAAAAACAAAAAACAAAAAAAACAAACAAACAAAAGGGAAGGTACGAATTAATCATGGAAAAAAACTAAAACAATATAAAGAAAAATTATAAGTAAACCAAAAAAAAAAAAAAAACAGAAGCAAAATGACAAATACAAAAAAAACAAACACAAACCCCCTTTTACCCCTTCCCCTTTTGAGTAAAAAAATTTTGGCTTTAAAAATATTCAATTAAATTGGTTCACTTTCAATTCAGACTGCCATGTCCTGCGTGGAGGAAGAAGAGGAGTAGTAGGAGGAGGAAGAGAGAAAGGAGGAGGAGGAAACCCACGTCGCACGCTTTAGAATATCGAGTTCTTAAGAGTGAGAGATAGATGGTGGAGGAATAAAGTGTGGACCCTCTGCCTCTTCCTCTCTTTTCTCTCTCTCTCTCTCTCTCTCTCTCTCTCTCTCTCTCTCTCTCTCTCTCTCTCTCTCTCTCTCTCTCTCTCTCTCTCTCTCTCTCTCTCTCTCTCTATAAGTGCCACAGTATGAGTTCAAGACATAAATTTACTTGCCTTCACATTCTTATTATTCAGCTCTTTTCTTCTTGTACATTATTGTCGCTTATGCTATTATTATCATCTTTAGTATCATTATTAATATTATTATCATCATTATCATTACTATTATTAAAAACTGTGTAATCAATTCAGTCATAATGCAACAATAAAAAGCAATACACCAATATCCAACCTTAAATCCTGTCAATTACTGTGATAGTGGTGATGAGTGGTGATGAGTGGCTGATGGTGGTGATGATGTATGGGTGACTGGTGATGACTGGCACGTGACTCACTGTAACAAGTGGTGATGAATGGTGGTGATGAATGGTGATGACAATGGCTGTGATGAGTGATGAGAGGAAATAATTAGTGGGATCGGTGTTCGTTGTATTAGTAGTAAGGGTAGTAATAGTAGTATTAGTATTAGTATTAGTAGTAGTAATTAGAGGTGGACCGGATATCCGCATCCGCATCCACATCGATGGATGCGGATATTATGCGGATATGTTGAATAATTACACTGTACATATCGTTTGGAGAGAGAGAGAGAGAGAGAGAGAGAGAGAGGAGAGAGAGAGAGAGAGAGAGAGAGAGAGAGAGAGAGAGCGCCCAACACTCGCTCCAACGCCTCCCGCACCCTAACGATTCCTGATCAAAGCTGTTGGTCTGGTGTTGGGCCGTGCGCGAAAAAGCGGGCTGTCACCAAATATCCGTATCAACATCCAGACCCGCAAATAGTAAAAAATCGACATCCGGCCCACCTCTAGTAGTAATAGCAGTAGGATTTAGTACCCCCTTCACACACACACACACACACACACACACACACACACACACACACCACTGTTACGTCCCCAGCCACACTGCAACTCCTTGCTGCAAAAACATGCACAGTAAATATTGTGCAATACCCATCAATGTGCCTTACTTTTTTCTTAAGAGATGTTCTCCCGGGCCGGCTGGTTGATAACTAGATTTTCACTCCCCACACCTCACTCTCACAACCACACCTCACTCTCACAACCACACCTCACTCTCACAACCACACCTCACTCTCACAACCACCCCAAATTCTCACTTCTCTATAAACATATTATCTACTTCACAACCACATCACTTACAGAAACAGAAATATTGACTCACTTCTCTATTTAACATATTATATTTACATATCATATATATACATGAATAAAGAAATAAATCTATGATAGCCCTTTGATGTTTCAAACATCAATCCACCAATCACCACATACCAACTCCATCACCACATACCAGGCTACTCGCCAAAGTTAAGCACACACCATCAGCTGAGCTACTGCTCACGCCAGTCAACACAGCCACAAACCCCCACTCAGGCTACACGCCTCCGTTAAGCACACACCATCACACCATCAGGCTTACACGCCAGTCAACACATACAACAAGTCAATCACACACCAAGTCAATCACCAACTCAAGCACACACCCAACACACAATTTACTTCCCTTGTACCACACTCAGTACAACACGTGGCCTATCCACGGAGCTTCCACATCCAGCCGCCAAGCTGTCCACCCGGAAAGAGGACCCCGCTCCACTTTCTATCCAGCTCATCAACATGCTCGCTTAATTTACGGGACCACAATCATATCACTCCACAGAAAATGTTTTTAGGGGTGACTAAGGGTAACAACACACACGGGTACTCCGTACTGAAGTGGTAGCACGCTCAGTTAACAACCGAGAAGTCCCAGGTTCAAACCCCGGGCGGATCGAAGAGAGGTGAGCGGCCCTTCTTTAAACCCGAGCCTCTGTCCACACAGCAGTGAATGGGTACCGGGTTTTAGCCGGGTGTTTGCTACCTGCCTCCCGGGGTGGTGGTTTCGGCCAACACTAAGCACTGAGGATGAATGCTAAAAAAATGTAGATATGGAGACGGGACCATACGAGTGTAGCTCAGGCCCTGTAAAATACAACTAGATGAATACAACTACATAAATGAATATAACACACACACACACACACACACACACACACACAACACACACACACACACACACACACACACACACACACACACACACACACACACACACACACACCACACAACACACACACACACACACCACACACACACCCCACACACACAACGCGCGCATACACACACACACACACACACACTATACATTTCAAATAAACACTATGCTAGAGAAAACATTAATCTAAATACATAATTGCAATAATAACTGTCATAATCATATTGTGAACCATTTGAAATTAACCCTTTCCATAGACACACACATACGTGTGTGTGTCAGGTTGATAGCGTGCTCCTATTATGGGGTAGGCGGTTCGAATCCTCGCTGCTCACGAGGATTTTTCACTGACAAATTCGGACGATTACTTTCCCCCCCCCTTGAGTAAGGGGATGGGTGTGTGTGGTGTGTGAGGTCCCAGCATCGCCCAAATATCGGTAATAATGAGCTCCAAGCTCGCACTGAGAAGGTGAATCTGGCGATCGCGAGCCAGCTCGCGTGGACAAGACCATGGGTGAATAACAACACAAAAACACACACACACACACACACACACAACACACACACACAAACACACACGCAAGAACACACACCACACACACACCAACTATATCTTTGCTATCCAAACACATTATAACATTATAGTGCCTTTACTTAAGAGCAAAGTGAAGGCCCCTGCTATCTCTGGCAATTACAGGCCCATTGCCATAGCAGCCGCTCTGTCCAAGGTGCTGGAGAAATGGTGCTCCATCGTCTTGAGGCCTACCTGTATACACTGGACAATCAGTTCAGCTATAAGAAAGGCCTTGACACTGAGATGTGTGTGTGAATATTGAAGAATATCATTCATTACTACACATCCAGAAATTCACCTGTTTATCTGTGTTTCCTGGATACCAGAAAGGCGTTTGACAGAGTGAATTACTGGAAGCTTTTCATAAACTTCTCGTCAGGCTGGGTACATTGTTAATTTATTAATGTACTGGTACACTACCCAAGAATTTACTGTTAAGTGGGGTAATTCCCTCTCGCTCGCCTTTAGTACTGCCAATGGTATTTGGCAGGGGGGTGATTTTATCCACCCACCTGTACAATGTGTACACGAATGATCTCAGTGCCAACCTTCGTGATACAGGTATCGAACTGCCACATACATGATGGGTGCATCAACTCACTGAGCTATGCTGATGATATGGTACTGCTCGCACCCACTGCGGATGCGTTGCAGGACCTTATCAATGTGTGTCAGGTGTATGCTGCCAAGCATGCCATTGTCTACAACACCACTAAGACAGAGTGCATGGTAGTATCACCGGCACGCGCTCAGGTGAATTACCTGAAAACAGCATGGCTCGGTGAGTCTGCCCTTACCTTTGGGGTTAGATTCGCATATATAGGCCATGTTGTATCCCACGACATGACTGATGATGATGATATCATCAAGCAGACCACCAAGCTTCTTGTCGTGGGAAATACTCTACAGAGGAAATTATCCTACTGTAGCAGAGAGGTGAAGATGGAGTTATTCAAGAATCACTGCTACTGAATATAGTGCAACTCGCTGTGGTCGCGGTACAAGGTGGCCACTATAAACCGCACTATGGTTGTGTCACAATGACATCCTTAAGAGGGTTCTGGGCTGCCCAGGTGGTGCAGCTCGACCCTGGCTTTCGCTAGGAACGGGGTGAACAATCTGGATGTGATCCGGCAACACTCCGTGTTCAGTTTAAGGAGTAGGGTGGAGCTCTCTACGAACTCCATCATCACCTCTGTCAGGCACAGCTCTGCCTATGTATGTGGACCTATACAACAGCGGTGGCTGGGTCTGCTGTTTGTGCAGAATGTGGGGTAGCACAGGTATCCATGTATGCTTTTCTATGTACTTTGATACTATGTCCCCAGTGTCCCTTAATGTGCCTGTACTTTGTTCTTGTTTTTTGTTTTTGCTCTAGTACTTAAGTTTACTTCTTTGCTTGTTCATTTTGCATTGTTTTTTGTCTGTATGCCTCCGGGCGAGAATAAAATTATTATTATTATTATTATATCGTTATAGCGAGCTCCATGTGTATGGTATAAGATATATATATTACGGTTTACGAACACAATAACTTACAAATCACACACACATACAGATGAAGAATACTAACCAGTAAGACGCCTTAATCGGCGAGGGACGAGCAGGGCCGTAGAAACTCGCCGCACGTGCGCACGTGCAGCGTCACACGGAGTTTGACCTGTGTGACATTGCTAGGTCTCAAACCACACACCAAATTTCAACTTAGTCGGTACAGCCGTTTCTCAGCTATAGCAAGATAACGTTGTCTGACACCCCTCACGCGGCACGCGGCACGCGCCATGCTGACCCCTCACGTGAGACAAAACATATCAACACAAATAGGGATTGAATGGGGCTATCAGATGGCGAAGATTGCTTGTCAATCGGAAGCGGGATTCCAAAGATATAAGCTCCTGAAAAGCGAGATGATCGGTCGGTCGGGTCGGGTCGAGTCGGATCGGCAGCTAAGTGAGAAAAATCCCGTATCCAGTGAGGACTCACGAGCGCTTCGCGCTCGTTCGTAATGACAAGTAATGTTTTTTGACGGATTACTTGCCAGGCGGAGGAATTCATTGTGCCTCAAGGGATGACTGTTCTATTTTACGCCTTGTAGAAAATGGGATATGTATGTTGAGTTACCCATAGAAATTGATGCAAAAAAGAAATAATTAAAGAGTGGAATTGCAGAGTTTTTATCCAATTTCATATTTTTCTATATGCATTAGGCTCCAGTATACATATAAAGGGTGAATGTATACGTCTATCAGATTAGTATAAAAGGTTTTCCTAATTGGATTGTATGTAAAATGATATATGTAGTGGTGTGTGTCTTTCTTCTTTGTAACAATAACACTACTTCTAATATTACTACTACTACTACTACAACATTACTACTATTACTACTATAGTAAATAACAAATTAAGGAAAGTGATATAATAAACAGATTCTTTACCTTTTGTTAATTATAATCCATTTCCGTTTTTTTTTGTATTTTGCATTTGTATTATTTAATATTTGCGCTCCATCTCTTTTATCCCAGAGTGAAATATACTTAGATAAATGGTTTTTTGCATCGAAATTACTGACGAGAACGTAGCCTGATATTACACAATTATACACACACACACACAACACACACACACACACACACACACACACACACACACACACACACACACACACACACACACACACACACACACACACCAATATATTACTGATTAATTGTTTGTTTGTTTAATCATGTGCTTTTTTCGTCTCGTTTTTCTATTATTATATTGGGAAATAAATTGATAGGATAACTTGAATGGTTACACTCCTAAATATAAATTAAAACACTGGTGCTTGAATTAAACTCACAACTGAAAAAGATAATTAAATTAAAGGACAACTAAAAATTAACTAACTACCGCTAAAAATATTTACCTGGTGGTAGTGGCTGTCCAACTAATGTCACCAAGCTAAACCTTATTATTGATATCCCAATAAGCTAGGAAAAGTGTAGTGGGTTAACCGACAGACCTCCTGCAAAAGTTTGTACTTAGCTGATGACGTCTTAGATGTTGATGAGTGTAGACAATATTGCAGGCGGACGAAACCTTCTCGATGTTACAAGCAGATTCATGGACCGGGATATTTGGGCTTAGTAACCCATGCTCTCCATGAATACTATTTACAATATTTACACGAGAACACACGATGTGTCTCTAAATGTGTATAAGGAGCAAAGGGCGATGACTTCTCGCCTCGGTGGTGTGTGACTAAAAGAAGGCGAGTCAGCTGTGTTCCCCTGGACGTCGCTTTCGCTCCAAAGATATACGAGCCCAAATTAATTTCCCAATACATTTATATTACTCCTATGTTTACTGCTATTAATTTTAGTAATATTCTTAATTATCTCTGGAGAAATTTATAATTTCCGCCATTCTGGGGCCAAGGGAAAAATATAATTAAAATTAATTAAATCAAAGCTGACCTTCCTCTATCATTTGTTGCAAATTCTGCCTGAATTTAGCGGCAGCGGATCTAGGATTTCTTCGGGAACCAGCTTCTTCTGAATGGGGAGTTTTCTAATAAGCTCACGCTCAAGCCTGTTTCTCGCGCTCTCATATCCTCTGCCCTTTGAGAGTGAATGATCTATCATTTACCGTAAATTTCCTGTACTTTTTCGGGACATATCAGAATTACCCTTCAATACAACAACTGAAACAGTTCTTAAAAAAAAATGTAGTTTATCATTTTGTTTTTCAGCACTTGAAGAAAATATTGGCAAAACATAGAATACTTGAAAACTCAATTTCTTAAAATCGTCATTTCATGGAAACACTGCACGTTCAAGCTGAATGAAGCTTCAGGAAGTATGTACTTGTATGTAAGCTTTCACTGAGTACCTGTTTTGGGTGTATATGTCTCTCTTACGACGAACATTTAACCAAGAAGTAATTTAAGTAATTGGCACCTCAACGAACAGTCCTCTATCGAAGACAATACATGGTCTTGTTACTTGTTGTCTTGAAAAAGAGCGGGCTGCAGGAACGCATGCATCCGCCGTTATCTGCCTCACCTGTGCCTTCCTGAGGAGACAGGTCAACTACCACTCCTGTAATAGCATCATAGGACATCACCAGGGCTCATAGTGTTCCCCAAGGGATCCTCGCAGCCCTAAAACAAGAACAAAACAAGACTCTTCCCCCCAGCCGTGGATAAGAAGAAGTGACTGATATCAGATCCCGACATCGGGATGGTTTCTTCGGAGATGCTGAACGCCACACTATTTCTTGGTTAAATGTTCGTCGCAAAAGAGACTGACACATCCAAAACAGGTACTCAGTGAAAGCTTACATACAAGTATATACTTCCTGAAGCTTCATTCAGCTTGAACGTGCAGTGTTTCCATGAAATGACGATTTTAAGAAATGAGTTTTCAAGTATTCTATGTTTGCAATATTTTCTTCAAGTGCTGAAAAACAAAATGATAAACTACATTTTTATTAAGAACTGTTTCAGTTGTTGTATTGAAGGGTAATTCTGATATGTCCCGAAAAAGTACAGGAAATTTACGGTAAATGATAGATCATTCACGCTCAGAGGGCAGTGGATGTGAGATGCGCGAGAGACATCTGGCGGCTTAGCTTTGAAAACTCCCCATAAGAAGAAGGCCTGTCTTGGTTTTCTTCGGGAGTTAGATTAACTGCCCTCAGGTCTACCTTAGACCCTGGAAAATATGCAACTACTCCAGTGGATATAATTTATTCACTGTTCTAATTACTGAACCCTATTTTGTCTTTAATTTTACAGGTCTGATGACCCCCTGTGCATCTTTATGACATTCCTCTATTCTACCCAAAGGCCAACTGCCTCGAGGTTTCTCACTTTCAATTATTACCACCTCCCCCTCCTTTACATTTTGCTCTTACAGTGATTTGTTAGATATATGGATGTGTATCTAACAGAGAGGTTAAATATTCCTTTTTCCATAGGTCATGCCATTTATTTAATACTTTTGATAATTGTTATATTTAAAATCTATTGTCTGCATCTAGATATGATGGGTCTAGATCAAACTCTGAAATTGATACTGCTGGCAATGAATTTATTCTAATACCATGCAACAGATGTGAAGGCGTCAGTGCTTCTGGCTCACCTAAATTACACTGGGGAACAAATTTTTGTTGAGTTAGGTCTAACACTTGTTATTAAGTAATTTTTGGGTGCTGAATCCAAAACTGATCTCAGTTTTTCTCTATCACGTCAAGTTTTTGAACTGTAGGATTTTCGTTTTCCTAAAAAAATATGAAAAATACTGTACATAACAGTAACAGGCTTATTTTATAAAAAGTTGCAAATGTTAACATACAATGAAAAATGAAAGAAATAGGCATTAATAGAATGTTTATTTAACATTATCATGTTTTTAGAAAGGATAAGGCTATAATTGTGTGCAGGTTAAGGTAAAAATTTACGTTAGTAGCTTTGTCTGGAGTGTTCAACTTGAGGACTATCGCGTTTGATGCTCCAACAATAGTCAGCCATCATATGCACATCCCATCTACCTGGTAACGTTCTTCCATAACCTTCAAATCTTGGTGAATCGTTCACCTNGGGAAAAGTGTTGGGTTAACCGACAGACCTCCTGAAAAGTTTGTACTTAGCTGATGACGTCTTAGATGTTGATGAGTGTAGACAATATTGCAGGCGGCGAAACCTTCTCGATGTTACAAGCAGATTCATGGACCGGGATATTTGGGCTTAGTAACCCATGCTCTCCAGAATACTATTTACAATATTACACGAGAACACACGATGTGTCTCTAAATGTGTATAAGGAGCAAAGGGCGATGACTTCTCGCCTCGGTGGTGTGTGAACTAAAAGAAGGCGAGTCAGCTGTGTTCCCCTGGACGTCGCTTTCGCTCCAAAGATATACGAGCCCAAATTAATTTCCCAATACATTTAATTACTCCTATGTTTACTGCTATTAATTTTAGTAATATTCTTAATTATCTCTGGAGAAATTTATAATTTCCGCCATTCTGGGGCCAAGGGAAAATATATTAAAATTAATTAAATCAAAAGCTGACCTTCCTCTATCATTTGTTGCAAATTCTGCCTGAATTTAGCGGCAGCGGATCTAGGATTTCTTCGGGAACCAGCTTCTTCTGAATGGGAGTTTTCTAATAGCTCACGCTCAAGCCTGTTTCTCGCGCTCTCATATCCTCTGCCCTTGAGAGTGAATGATCTATCATTTACCGTAAATTTCCTGTACTTTTTCGGGACATATCAGAATTACCCTTCAATACAAACAACTGAAACAGTTCTTAAAAAAAAAATGTAGTTTATCATTTTGTTTTTCAGCACTTGAAGAAATATTGGCAAAACATAGAATACTTGAAAACTCAATTTCTTAAAATCGTCATTTCATGGAAACACTGCACGTTCAAGCTGAATGAAGCTTCAGGAAGTATGTACTTGTATGTAAGCTTTCACTGAGTACCTGTTTTGTGTGTATATGTCTCTCTTACGACGAAACATTTAACCAAGAAGTCATTTAAGTAATTGGCACCTCAACGAACAGTCCTCTATCGAAGACAATACAGGGTCTGTTTACTTGTTGTCTTGAAAAAGAGCGGGCTGCAGGAACGCATGCATCCGCCGTTATCTGCCTCACCTGTGCCTTCCTGAGGAGACAGGTCAACTACCACTCTGTAATAGCATCATAGGACATCACCAGGGCTCATAGTGTTCCCAAGGGATCCTCGCAGCCCTAAAACAAGAACAAAACAAGACTCTTCCCCCCAGCCGTGGATAAGAAGAAGTGACTGATATCAGATCCGACATCGGGATGGTTTCTTCGGAGATGCTGAACGCCACACTATTCTTGGTTAAATGTTCGTCGCAAAAGAGACTGACACATCCAAAACAGGTACTCAGTGAAAGCTTACATACAAGTATATACTTCCTGAAGCTTCATTCAGCTTGAACGTTGCAGTGTTTCCATGAAATGACGATTTTAAGAAATTGAGTTTTCAAGTATTCTATGTTTTGCCAATATTTTCTTCAAGTGCTGAAAAACAAAATGAATAAACTACATTTTTTATTAAGAATGTTTCATTTGTTTTTATTGAAGGGTAATTCTGATATGTCCCGAAAAAGTACAGGAAATTTACGGTAAATGATAGATCATTCACGTCAGAGGGCAGTGGATGTAAAGATGCGCGAGAGACATCTGGCGGCTTAGCTTTGAAACTCCCATAAGAAGAAGGCCTGTTTTGGGTTTTTCTTCGGGAGTTAGATTAATGCCCTCAGGTCTACCTTAGACCCTGGAAAATAGCAACTACTTCCAGTGGATATAATTTTTTCACTGTTCTAATTACTTGAACCCTATTTTGTCTTTAATTTTACAGGTCTGATGACCCCCTGTGCATCTTTATGACATTCCTTATTCTACCCAAAGGCCAACTGCCTCGGGGTTTCTCACTTTCAATTATTACCACCCCCCCCTCCTTTACATTTTGCTCTTACAGTGATTTGTTAGATATATGGGATGTGTCTATCTAACAGAGGGGTTTTAAATATTCCTTTTCCATAGGTCATGCCATTTATTTAATACTTTGATAATTGTTATTTTTAAAAATTTCTTATTTGTCTGCATCTAGATATGATGGGTCTAGTTTAAAAACTCTAAAATTTGATACTGTGGCAATGAATTTATTCTAATCCCATGAAACAGATGTGAAGGCGTCAGTGCTTCTGGCTCACCTAAATTACACGGGGGAAACAAATTTTTGTTGAGTTAGGTCTAACACTTGTTATTAAGAAATTTTTTGGGTGCTGAATCCAAAACTGATCTCAGTTTTCTCTATCACGTCAAGTTTTTGAACTGTAGGATTTTCTTTTTCCCTAAAAAAATAGGGAAAAATACTGTACATAACAGTAACAGTGTTTATTTTATAAAAAGTTGCAAATGTTAACATACAATGAAAAAATGAAAGAAATAGGCATTAATAGAATGTTTATTTAACATTATCATGTTTTAAAAGGATAAGGCTATAATTGTGTGCAGGTTAAGGAAAAAAATTTACGTTAGTAGCTTTGTCTGGAGTGTTCAACTTGAGGACTATCGCGTTTGATGCTCCAACAATAGTCAGCCATCATATGCACTCCATCTACCCTGGTAACGTTCTTCCATAACTTCAAATCTTGGTGAAATCGTTCACCTTGCTCGTCGCTAGCAGCACCAAGATTTTCCGGAATGTTGGCAAGATGGCTATGCAAAAAATTTGTACTTTAATACTCATGTTGCAACCAAGCGTTTTGTAGCTTTCCAATAGTTTCTGAACAATTTCTGTGTAATTCTTGAAACGTGAATTTCCAAGAAAGTCTTGACGACGTCTTTGAATGATACCCAAAAGCATTTTTTTCAAGGTCTGACATAGTACCGTTGAAAGGGTCATCTTGATGAGCTGTCGAATTTGTGGACCATAAAAACCCAAAACCGGCCTTGATTTTTTAAATTTGGACATTTCAGGAAATGCCAAGATGATGTACTTCAAACAGTCGCCATCAGTTGACAATGCTTTAAAAATTTGTTTCATGAGACCTAGTTTATGTGCAAGAGGTGGGAATATTATTTTCTTCCTGTCAACAAGTGGCTCATGTACAATGTTGGGATCTCCAGGTTTAAGATCAGATCTCGGAGGCCAATTCGTCTGAACCCAATGCTTTCTCGAGCTTGCTCTCCACATACAGAGAAAGCAGGGAATTTTTGTGTATCCACGTTTTTGACCAAGAAGGAAGGACAACCATTTTAGGTCAACACAGATGATTAAATTGTGTTTGTCATATTGCAATACTCAATGACTCTCTTTACATCTCCATATTCTTCACGAAGACAGACCGAATGCCAATAGGGACTGCGCCAAACAAATTGCCATTGTGTAGAAGGACACACTTCAAGCTCCGCCTTGAGCTATCAATAAACAATCGCTATTCATTTGGATTGTAGATTGAAAGCCCTAATTCCTTCAGAAAACCAGAAATGTTATGGCAAAACACAAAACCGCTGGCACTTCGAAAGTACTGCAGAAATGTACTTTCTTGGTTCGAAAGTATGATACCTTCACTCCTTGTTCAAGTATGTTTTTCTCTTTCAGTCTTGATGCTAGTATTTCTGAACCTTTTTTGGATAGGCCCAAATCAGTGCTAAATCATTCAACTCGTGCTGATCAAATCCCCTACGAAACTGAATCCTCGTGAATGTAAAAACCTGCATCATTGCTGTCACTGCGTTCTTCAACATCACTCAGATCTGCTAGAGGGGGTTTTAGTTGTTCGAAAATGGCACTGGAATTTCAGCTGAATGAGGCATTGGTCTTATAGCTGACGGTAGATTAGGATATTCTATTTTACTTTTATTTTTCTTGTTAAATCCTGATGTTTTCACTAAACAAAGTAAAGTCTGTGGAATGATTTTTTTGCTCTCGCCAAACCATGGGGATACCAATGCCAACTTTTCACGTTTTCCCTTTTGGTTCACACCCGTAATCTCTGACACACTGCTTGCACACTTTGTAAAGGGGCCCATAGTTTGTCTTGATCACCGAGTTTCATTTTAAAATATGCGAAATAGTTTGTTTGACAAATACGCTGATGCTTGCCTCTGACTTGGAATGGTGAAACTACCAAATATATAGCAGAAGGAGTCAGGGTTGTTTAGGCATTTACGACGAGACGTAGCAGGGAAACAGACATGATCTGAAACAAAAAAAATATATACCTAGTAAATAAAACACTAAGCTGGAATAGTTACAAGCTTTGAAAAAAAAAAAACCCGCATAAAACGAAATAGAAATTACCAATGGTATGTTTTTACAAGGTTAAGAGAAAAACCATAACAAATCCTCCCAATTCCTACTATCCTAGCTTTCTGTTTGCAGGGTATTGATAGTACTGACCTATTGGGAGCTGCACACACCTCTCACCGCACTGTCTCAATTGTAACTGGACAAACAAGTTGCCACATAGCTCTCGATGAGTCAAATCGTAATCATTTGGCAAGTTTTACTACAGCTCACAAGTGGAATTTTGCTTATCTGGAGGGTAAGCTGTGGAGAAAAAACTTGACGTGCTAGAAAAAAACTGACTACAGATTTGGAATCAGCATGCCAATTTTAGTCTAAATAAGCTCAAAAATCTACTCAACAAATTTTTTTTCTTCAAATTGTTCCCCAGTGTTATTGGTGACATATGAGAGGGGCCTATTATTAACTCTACATTCAATCTCCACTAAAATTGTGTGGAGGTCATCCAAGTTTATGACTTTTTTAAACAAAACTTTCCTTAGACAGCTTTTGACCGTCCCTATCATCCTCTCATAGAAACCCCCGAACCAATAGTCAGGCAGATAGGTGTATCCCTCATAAGAATTGTGGGTTTAGCCGTACAAACATGAAATTTGGCACAGTCATATATAATAATCTAATGAATAATTCCAGATATAGACCCACCGCGAAAACGTCCTATGGTAGCCGTGGCCGCCATTTTACAAAATGACCGTTCTGACCGCGATTATTTTTAACCGGACGACACAAATGCTTCTTTATGTTCTAATGAAATGACTCTAGATACACATATATGCCATAATTGTATTCTCCAAATGACCACAATTTGCATTTGTGTTGCCAGCAATGTCAATTAACCCCCCAGGAAGCGTAATAAGTGCTGACTCATCAAATTTCGGAAAACCCCCGCGTTCAGAGTCAATGTTTCAGTGAAATTACAGGACCAAATTAACTAGTTGACAGGTAAGTACATATTTATTTTAAGTAAACCACTATTATCTATGACTGTGCCAAATTTCATGCTTGTACGTATAAACCCACAATTCTTATGATGGATACACTTATCTGCCTGACTAAAAAGTAAAAAAATTAGTAACTGAGCAAATTATTTGGTGGCTAAGAGATAAATACACTTTCGTCATAATTATTAAAATGCCTGGTTTAGTAATATTTTATTTGGTTAAGTTGACAAAAGGATATGGTAAATTTAAACAGTTTCGTCTACAACATCTACTACAGTTTGTTAACAATAATCTAAACTCAAAAGTTCTCAACTAATTTCAGCTATGTATATAAATACTAATTACAGCAAATATATTGGACTGTTTTTGTAAACGCATTTTAAATACATTATTTCGTAGGTTGTAAGCATTCAACAAGCTTCCAAGATTGATTTAGAGAGAAATAGTGAAATAATAAATAGGCTCCCCGTATATAGATATGTCCCATCATCCCAACAATATATACCCAATATATATGAAATGACAACAAGTTGCTCTGAACATTGAAGATTAGTGATATTGACCTTATTAAACATGAGTAAATCACTGTAACGGTAACTTACTAGATAGTTCCAGTTTGATCTTGTTTATACGTCACAATTTTCTCCACCACACTGGCACAAAGCGGTACATTTCAGTGATCCACCCCTCTGCGACGGATGGATCTATTGTACTGCAACAACTGAGCTGTGCTGAGGGTTGCTTGGGTTACACCATCACCTGATTGAGAATTGATGTTGGGGCCGTCGAGGATCATGGCCACCAAAGTCAATAGTGACTGAGGTACTGATTTTACTTGGCAGTCCTCATCAAATGAACCTGTGAATGTAGCTGCAGTTTGGAACATTTCTCTTCGTACTATCTTCGCTGCCCTTGCAAGACATATGGCTTCGTCATCGTAGTCTTCTTTGCAGACTTTACGGAGGGCAGGTCCTACATCTTTATCAAATGAAGTAGTATATCACGCCCTTCCTTATGAGCCGTAAGGTATGGGATTTGGGCCAGGATACGATTTTTTAACTCTGTGCTATGATGTCTGACATGCTGCTCCACTCCAAGTTGTTCTAGACGATTAGAATAAAGTTTGACGAGATCTGCAGGTTTAAAGACAGGGGCATGCTCTTCATCTATTCATGTTTCATCGAGAAATGACAGCAACTCGGCTAGTGCAATCCCATGGTTGACTTTATCAGTTGTGTCCATCTTCTGTTTATCTTGTAAAGATTTAGTTTTCTTGTAAAGTGAAACAAGACACCTTGGATGATATTTTGCATCTTGTGCGACCATGTCTCCAGCACTCAATTTTGCAAGTAGCCTCTCGTCCTGCAGGTCTAATGCACATCTTCGTACGCGGGAGTCTAGACGAAAAGTTGATGCCTCACGGAGTGGTTCAGAAGTTGACACATCTTCACATAAAAAACAGACATCCGATGCTGCCACTTCATGATGAGCGACTTGACGAGTGTATTTCTTGGATGTAGTAGCATCAGGGTCGCAACCCTGTGTGCATTTCCTTTTTACTGCTCGTTGTAGTTTTATATTATTGAATTTTGTATTGCAGGATTTGTGCCACTTGGCATTGTTCTCCAGAAACGTAGCTTCAATGCCATTCCCGTCATCAAGGCGTCCTAATTCTAGTGGCATCGGTAATTCGTGAAGTTCATTGAAACGTCTGATGTTGAAGGCAATGGTAGAATAACCAACTCCAACATCGTGCCGTTTTGATTATGCTGGGCATTGC
Source organism: Chionoecetes opilio (assembly GCA_016584305.1). Classification (NCBI taxonomy): domain Eukaryota; kingdom Metazoa; phylum Arthropoda; class Malacostraca; order Decapoda; family Majidae; genus Chionoecetes; species Chionoecetes opilio. Next base: position 21,962 of record JACEEZ010016313.1, read on the forward strand.
AAATTTTCCCGTGTGATTTTTTGGCACAAAACGCACCTGTTCCAATCCGTCTGTACCTGCGCCTTTGATTGTCCAGGTTGCAGTGGATCCACTAGCTGATAACTCTTAGACATTTCGCTGTTCAAAACACCAACTGAAAAAAAAAATATGATAAGATATGAGGACAAATAGGATACGATAACAAGATGCAATAAATAAATAAAAACTTTATTATCACTCACTACATGGACACTAATACATGTATTTCTAAAGGTTCATATGCAAAACTCTTTGCTGTAAAGAGATCACATTTTAAATGGTTTTATATAAATCCTTATCCCTCAAAACATAGGTCTAGACACCTTATTTGCTCAGTTATCTGCAATATTGGCCGACATATAGGCGAATATAGAGTTTTTGGTAATGGCGGCAATAATTTGCATAAAAATGATACGTGGGGCATTTTTTCAACTATTTAACATAGCAAATAATTTTCTACACATTGTTTCCTATCTATAGACACCAATGAGAAGTATATTTCGGGGGGGGTGCACGAGACCCCTATCTAGCCACTAGACTGAAAGCGGCCATTTTGTAAAATGGTCGCCACGGCTACCATAGGACGTTTTCGTGGTGGGTCCATATCTGGAATTATTCATTAGACTATTTATTATCTATGATTGTGCCAAATTTCATGCTTGTACGTATAAACCCACAATTGTTACACCTATCTGCCTGACTACAAGGGGCTCTGGAGGGTATGCATTTCCACTCACACCCCTTAACTTCTAGTTCTTCTTGCACTCTGGCATCTTCTAAAATTTGGCTAAGCAGGTTGGAACCTAACTTAAAATTTGTAGCATTGTCGCTAATAATTAATTTAGGGCATGACCTTCTGGCCGAAAATCTCCTGAAGGCATTCAAAAAGGTGTCTGGCCGATAAATCGGGGGACCATCTCTAAGTGAATAGCTGGGGGAAGTTTGCACAGATAAATAATACTATATAAACCTTTTGTTTAATTTGGTTTCTGAATTAATTAGGGAAAAATAGCATCTGTGTAATCAATGCAGTAACCTCAAAGCCCCTTAAATCATCTATTTTTTTTCAGAGGTAAAGGGGGTGGAGGTGGATATTTGTATGCTGGTCCTTGCAACCTTTTGCATATGTAACAGGATTTCAGCACGGGCTTGATGGTCTGCCTAGCCTCGGGAACCAATAACTTTTCTCTTAATTTACATAGTGTCTCTTGCAGCCCACCATGCTTAGTATCTAAGTGTATACTATGAATTATAAGTTTAGTGATGTGGTGGCTCTTGGGCAGTAGGGGGAGGGAAATTTAGTGTGAAAGGTTAAATTTGCCTGATCAATTCTGCCCTGACACCTCAAGAGATCTTCATTCAGAAAGAGATTATACTTTTTACTATGTCTGGCATTGGGGTGTTTCAAAGGGTTCTTTAGATGCCTTCAAGGCCTCAGCATAGCTTTTCTTTCTGTGTCATAGATATCCAATACTTTTGGGGCTTCATTAAATTTATGCTCTTGTTTCCCTTAATTTTCTTTATGAATTTACACACCAACTTTGTTACTTCTTATAATTAATTTGCTCTAAGAAGAAAATTTCGTAGGATCCACCAAGGGTGGGTTCATCCTTAACTTCTTCCACCTTATTTAGTTTTATTTTGACGCTAGTTTCAAATTTCTGAGTAGGCCAGGTTTCCTCACAATTCAACCAAATATGGCCATTCCTCCACAAACTAGAATCTAAGAATTTACATTTCCTTAAAGCTCTGGTTAGCAAGTCCGCTGGATTATCCTCAGTGGCCAAGTGATGAAATTTACAGCCTGTACTTAACTGATCTATTTCTCTTACCCTATTCCTTACATAGACTATATCGCTTTTGTTATTAATCACCCATTGTAATGCTACTTCCCTGTCTGACCAAAGGAATGTTCTTTTAAAAGTTATGGAGTGCAAAGTTTATTTAACATATTTACTTAATTTTGCTACTTAATAAATTGCAGTTAGCTCCAACTGAGGTAAAGTTCTTGATTTTAGTGGGGCTACTCTTGCCTTGGACATCAATAGCTGGGGTTCAGAATTATAATCAGTCACATATACAGACACTCCATAGGCCTTAGGGGATGCATCTGTAAAATTTGCAAATCATAGTTAGAATCTTCCTCCATCATGTGCCGGGGAAAAAATAATTTTTGAGAGCTTTTGGCACTCATGGGATAAGGTTTCCCATGAATTAATTATTTCCCTGGACAGTTTCTCATCCCAATTAAATTTCTTAGCCCAAAAACTTCCTGAACTAATAATTTCAAGGGTATGGGTTAGAGGATTAATTTACCCTAAAGGGTCATACATTTACTAACATTACTTAGCAAGGACCTTTTGCTATTTACTGATCCCCATTCTACATCTTTAATTGGAAGTGAGTCAATTTGAGAGTCCCACTGCAAACCCAACACCTTAATGTTTTCACTTGGGCCAGACGGCAAGTTAGCATTCAAGAGTGGTGAATTGGTAGCCCATTCTTGAAGTGGCATATTAGCCGAGCTCAAGACCTTGTTGGCTACATCATACATTTTTAGTAAGGAATTCTCATCATTAATGGTGCCCTGGATATTGTCCATATATAGAGAGTTCTTGAGCAGGTTTACTTCCTACTTATTTTCTTTTTCTTTATTTAAATGATCAAGAGTCATTTGAAGTAGAAAGGGCGAACTACTAGCTCCAAATAGAACTGATTTAAATCTTTAAGTATCCAAGGGGCTATTTACATCTTGTGGATCACTAGGCCAGATAAATCTTGTGTAATCCCTATCAATTTCTTGCAATCCTATTCTTAAAAAGGCCTTGCTGATATCTGCTACATATGCATATTTGTTCGTTCTAAATCTTAGAAGAATGTCCCCTATTTTTCCAGTTAGGCTGGGTCCAGCGTACAAACAGTCATTCAAGCTGTTACTCCGAGAATTAATTTTTGCAGTACAATCAAATACCACCCGTACTGGTGTTTGTTTTATCTTTTAATTACGGCTAGATGTGGCAAGTAGTGGGTGTTGTCAGTAACCGTTGCATTTGGTACTTTTTCAATGAATCCCCTTTCAACAGGTCTCGGATCACTGCTTCGTACTGAGTACGAGTCCTGCAGATTTTAGCTTCTTTAAATTTAAATTTTAGTCTACCCAAAGCAAAATTTGTAATTAGGGGTAAGATTGATTTTTAACTTTCCAGGGCATCTTAACCCACTACTGATTGTCATGGTACTCAACAGTTTTGCTAAAATTATCTAGCACAAACCTCTCTTCAGGATTCCTACCTTCCGATTTTATTCCTATTTTGTCTAGTTCCCACAATTTTGCAATTTCCTGCTCCCCGGGGCAGAAACAAACATTTGAGACCATGACTACTCTCGATTTATCTACTCTGTCTATGAATCTAGAAGGAATTTTTCCAAAGGGTATCAGTCCAGATTTACTTTTCAAGAAGCTGGAGCCATGTTCTTGAACTAGACCAGTTATTATTTTACGGGTACTGGTCTGCTCCTATTAATAGATCAATGGAATTACTGTATCCTTTAAGTTTGGATCTAGGAGCCAATTTCTTGGTCCTTCATGTGCCCTTATGAATTTTTCGATTCCATCCTTTTCTAATATTTTTAGGTAACTTTCCAGAACTATAGCATTCCCAATCTTATATTTTTAGAACCAGATCTGACTGTAAAATTCACTAAATCATAGAACTTAGTTTCTATTTCTCCTATAAATCCTGAAATTTTCAAGTCCACCTGGCCACAAGATTTAAAATTTAAAATATCAGACAAATTTTTACTGATAAAAGTTCTCTGTGATCCTTGATCAAACAGAGTTTTTGCAGCCTTGACAATTTTAACCTTAATTGTGGGTTTTGAGCCTATGGGTAGAGCTGTTGAATTGTCATGAGCACCTGTAGGTCTCACTGTACACACATACTGTGCCACTCTCCCAGTTGGTTGGCCCGCGTCACATAACAAAGAATGATGGAATCCATTATAGCATGAAGGACATCTGCGTAATTTAAATATCCAGTCCTCTTTCTTATGATGGCAAGTACCTTTTTCACATTTTTCTAACTCTCTAATACGTTTTAGCCAGTTACCACGGCTCTCATAGTTTTTGCAATTAGTGGCTTTGTGGAGCCCTTCACACAGAATACATTTAAATTGTGAGTTAGGATTAATTGGTTGATGTGGAACTCTGCCTGGGAATTGTGAGCTAGGATTAATTGGTTGGTGTGGAACTCTGCCTGGGAATTGTGAGTTAGGATAAATTGGTTGGTGTGGAACTCTGCCTGGATCTCTACAGGCTCCTTGACCTTCTTGGATTGCAAAAAATTTAGCCTCATATTTAGAGGGCAAGGAGGGTCTTGCATCCTTTTTCTCTCCTTCCCTTTTATCCCTCTTGTAATCCTTGGATTGTAAATTATTTGTAATGTCTAAGAGACTAGTTCTAATGTCTTCTACAGAAAGATGATCCTTTTTTTACTTCAATTGAACTTGATCTACAGTTAGGTTAGGCAATTTATCTACTAAGAAAGTGGACAGCAACCAGCTAGATTCTTCTAAATTACAACCTGCATTTTCTGCTCTCTTCAATTTACTCTCTAACTCTGCTCTAAATTCAGACAGAGATTGAAAATTATGAGAGGTTACTTTGATATTAATCAATTTTCTTGCAAGGTCTCTCAACATTTTATCTCTGTTCTCGTAGGTTTTCTCCAGTAAATCTACCGCACACTGAAAGCTATCGGTTTCTGAAGGAAATCCTGAAATGATCTTGCCAGCATCACCCTTTATCTGACCTTTTAGGTAATTCAATTTATCCACTGCAGTCAACTCTGATCTAACATGGATATTACTTTCGAACTGGTCCCAAAAGGAATCCCACTTAGCTATATCACCTTCAAACTCAGGCAGCTGAATAATGGGTAATTTGATTCTCTTAAGGCTCAAGTTTTAAGGCCGATTTTCTTCTATAACATCATCGATCTTAAGGATGGTATTTTGTAAGCGATCTTCAAAATCAGCCTGCTCACAGATTAATGTTTCCACTTTATCACCTGCCGCCTCATCTACTAGAGTATGATATAAATTTGATATGATACTTATCTTTTTCTCTAACTGTGCTTTCCACACTTTAAGTTGGTAAAATTCCACATGATCCACCAGAGCTACATCAATTTGACCCCAGTAACTTATTGCAGTGCCCTTTATGGCCTGCTAAAATTTTAACTGTGTCCATAATACCACCAATCCAATGAATAAATATAGAGACAGACAACATTTTTAATTTATGGACTACAAATTGCTAAATAGTGAATTTGGAAGTTGAATTTTGAGTAACTTGTTAGTTGTGAAATTAAATTTAAGCCAAACAAATTAAAATATTGACTCTAAACTAACGAGTTAGTAGTACCCATAGTTAAAACTGAAATTCTTGTAATGGCTTTTGGGTTTGTGTCAAAATGCAATGATGATGCCTAATGGCTTTGGACACTTTGTTCCAAATATGCTGTCTGCCTTCAAAGGTTGGATGTATCCCGTCCATGATCCGCAGATCCATCGGGAAGGTTTTTCCGCCCAACAAAATGATGTGGCCTTTGAGCTCACGCTGCAATTTCCTATTTATGGCCCTTGAGATCTTTTTTTAGCGCTCGGCTTCGACAAAGTGAGGATGGCTAGGGGGGTAAATTCCTGGTTCTATTGTGCACAGGACACAAGTGATTCCCTTTTCTGAAAAAGCCCGATGGATGGCCATCATATCCTCAAATAAACCATCCACACTAGTGTCCTCCTTGATGTCGTTACCCCCTATCAGGATGATAGCCAGATCGTAAAGTAGGGGGCTTGTTTGAATTCTGAATATTCAAAAAAATTATCGGCCCTTGAACCTCCCTTCCTAAATATGTCCAAGTGCACTCCCGGAAACGGCTCGCTTCTTTGCCGGAGTGAATCACAAGTGACAATGGAATGGCCAACATAAGCTACGTGATAGGTGAGATAACTAGCCGCCGCCGCAATGATGTTAATCAAGGGTTTCCATCCGGTTCGAAGGACCAAATTTTTCCGTTGTGGGAAATAAATTGATAGGAAAACTTGAATGGTTACACTCCTAAATATAAATTAAAACACTGGTGCTTGAATTAAACTCACAACTGAAAAGATAATTAAATTAAAGGACAACTAGAAATTAACTAAATACACTAAAAAAAATTTTCCTGGTGTAGTGGCTGCCCAAAAAATGTCACCAAGCTAAACCTAATTATTGATATCTCAATAAGCTAGGAGAACTGTAGTGGGTTAAACGACAGACCTCCTGCAAAAGTTTGTACCTAGCTGATGACATCCTAAATGTTGATGATTGTAGACAATATTGCAGGCGGACGAAATCTTCTCGAAATTACAAGCAGATTCATGAACCGGGATATTTGGGTTTAGTAACCCATGTTCTCCATGAATACTATTTACAATATTTACGCGAGAACACATGAGGTGTCTCTAAATGTGTATAAGGAGGAAATAGCGATGACTTCTCGCCTCGGTGGTGTGTGACTAAAAGAGGGAGAGTCAGCTGTGTTCCCCTGGACGTCGCTTTCGCTCCAAAGATATACGAGTCCAAATTAATTTGCCAATAAATGTATATTACTCCTATATTTACTACTATTTAATTTTAGTAATATTCTTAGTTATCTCTGGCGAAATTTTTAATTTCCGACAATTATGTGCATATCATCAAAGGGTTTTTTTGTGTTTTGTGTGGTGTTTGTGTGTTGTGTGTGGTTTGTGTGTGTGGGGTGGCGTGTGTGTTGTGTGTATGTGTTTGTGTGTGTGTGTGTGTGTGTGGTTGTGTGTGGTGTGTGTGTGTGTGTGTGTGTGTGTGTGGGGCGTCCGTGCCTGCCTGCTTGCGTACGTCCGTGGTATTGTGTGTGTGTGTGTGTGTGTGTGGTGTGTGTGTGTGTGTGTGTTGGGGTGTGTGTGTGTGTGTTGTTGTGTGTGTGTGTGTGTGTGTGTGTTGTGTGTTATTCATTCACCCATGGTCAAATCCACACGAAACTGGCTCGCGATCGCCAGTTTCACCCTCTCAGTGCAAGCTTGGAGCTCATTATTACCGATAATTGGGGCAAAGCTGGGACCTCAACACCACACCCCCCCCTCCCCTTGCTCAAGTGGGAAAGTACACCTGAATATCACTGTGGAAAAATCCAAGGGAATGAGCTGGGTAGGTGATGAAACGCCGGACAATAGAATGATGCACGGACGCCCTAACCAACTGAACCACACGGACTGATAACCATGGACGTGTGTGTGTGTGTGTGGTGTGTGTTGTGTGTGTGTGTTGTGTGTGTGTGTGTGTGTGTGTGTGTGTGTGTTGTTGTGTGTTCATCTAGTTGTTATTCATCTAGTTGTATTTTACAGGGCCAGAGCGACGCTCGTATGGCCCAGTCTCCATAGCTACATTTATCATTCCTGCTTAGTAGTGTTGGGGTAGCCACCACTCCGGAGCGGGTCACAAACCCGGCTAAACCGGGACCCATTCACTGCTGGGTGATAGGGTGGTTTCAGCCAGACCGCCCGCTGTCTTCGCTCCGGCGGGGATCGAACCCGGAACTTCTCGGTTGGAGCCGAGCGTGCTAACCACCCACGTACCGAGTTCCCATTTTGTTGTGTGTGTGTGTGTGTGTGTGTGTGTAAGTGTCGTGTTGTGTGTGGTGCTCGCTGGTGGTGTGTACGTGTGTGTGATGTTCGTGTGTGTTGTGTGTGTGGTGGTGTGTGTGCCATTGAGTGGTTTCCTTTTTGTGTGTTGGTGTTGTGTTTGTGTGTGTGTGTGTGTGTGTGTGGTGTGTGTGGTGTGGTGTGTGTGTGTGTGTGTGTGTGTGTGTGTGTGTGTGTTGTGTGTGTGTGTGTGTGTGTGTGTGTGTGTGTGGTGTGTGTGGTGTGTGGTGTGTGTGTGTGTGTGTGTGTGTGTGTGTTGGTTGTGTGTGTGTGTGTGTGGGTGTGTGTGTGTGTGTACATGCGTGCTTGCGTGTGTGAGTGTGTGTATGTGTGTTCTTTGTTTTTCTGTCTGCATACATACGTTTCAGTATATCCATTTTTCTCTCTCACTTTCTTTCTCTGTTTTTTTTTTTTCTCTCTCTCTTCTCTACTCTCTCTCTCTCTCTCTCTCTCTTCTCTCTCTCTCTCTCCTCTCTCTTCCTCTCTCTCTCTCTCTCCTACTCTCTCTCTCTCTCTCTCTCTCTCTCTCTCTGCTCATCTCTCTCTCTCTCTCTTCTCTCTCTCTTCTCTCTCTCTCTCTCCTCCTCTCTCTCTATCTCTCTCACCTCCCCAAAAAACCTTAATATGTTAACGAAGAACAAACATCACCATCGTCTGCGTTAAGTGTTGCCTTAAGACTCTTTATACAAGCAATTAACACGCTAATGACACCCTTATCACAACTCCCTTACATGTATAAAATTACCTAGTACAGATACCACCCTTGTGTTGACAGTTCATAAGGATGACATAGGGGTACATATGTACATATGATAAGGTGTATTAATGTCATTTTACTATACTTATTATTTTTACCTGTCGTGTTTCCTTCTGTTACATGTTCATAATTAATTTATGAAAGGTGATTAGGTAGACTAGGAATAATGAAAAAAGTAATAAAGGTAATTGCAAAAAAGGTAAATATAAGGAAGATAAAAAATAAAGAGTTTATGAAAAAAACAATAATAACATAATAACAAAACGTAGGCAATAAAGGAAGATAAGAGGAAGATGAAAAATAAGGAGTTCTATGAAAGTCAATAATAACAATTACAAAACGAAGGCAATAAATGAAGAGATCAAATTCAATAAGGAAGAAAAATAATAAGAGTACAAATTATGAGTTCTATGAAGAAAAACAACTACAAAAGAACAAAAAAAGGCTAAATAGACATGCTTTTTCTACTATATAAAAATATTAAAGAACACATCAAATAATTCTCCAACTCATTAATGTTAAAGCTCTCTCTCTCTCCCTCTAAACTATTTAAACAAAAATACAAAGACCTAAAAAAGCAACATTATATACATATCTGCATCACTAAAGTGTTTGTTGAGGCACTGTTGCTGTCACTAAGTGTCACGGTATCACTAGCGTCAGCGGAAACGCGGCACTTTCACTGCATCACCACTGGTAAGCACCGTTCTCGTGCTTTGTGTGGCGACTCTCTACGACTGTCGTAACCCAGCCAAGTGTGGCACTCCCTGCACCTGTGCCTTGTGGAGTACCACAAGCGACGCCACGTCCATTCGGTGTTCCAGTGAATCGAGGGTACTCACCGGCTCGGGTTCGGCTGGGGGATCTGGGGGATCTGCAGCATCCACCAATCGCAGGGCTCGACGCTGGATGTTGTCCAGCCTCCTAGTGTGCGAAGCTGCACACGACATCCAAGAGAGGGCGGCGTACAAATTTTTTTTTTTTTTTTTTTTTTACATCACAAAGGACTGGCCTAGGGCACAACAAAAATGGGTAACACAAAGCCCGCTTAGTTGCCAGTCTCTATAAAGAAGACAGTAAGAAAAAAAGAAAAAAAAAGAGGGGTGACCCAATTTAGTTCGGGAGGTGTTTTGTTACTCTTCTTTTGAAAATATTTAAGCCATAGGCAAGTGGAAAAATAAAAACAAGAAGAGAGTTCCAGAGTCTACCAGTGAAAGGGATGAAAGAGTAAAGATACTGATTAACTCTTGCATTAGGAAGATGGACAGAATAGGGATGAGAATGAGTAGAAAGTCTTGTGCAGCGAGGCCGCGGGAGGGGGGGAGGCATGCAATTAGCAAGTTCAGAAGAGCAGTGAGCATGAAAATATCGGTAGAAGAGAGCAAGAGAAGCAACATTGCGGCGGTGATTTAAAGATTGGAGACAGTCAGTCAGAGGAGAGAAATTGATGAGACGAAAAGATTTTGACTCGACCCTGTTTAGGAGAGCTGTATGAGTGGATCCTCCCCAATCATGTGAGAGATACTCCATACATGGGCGGATAAGGCCCCTGTAGAGAGCAAGCAATTGGGAGGGAGAAAAAAAAGGACGCAGACGTCACAGGACACCTAACTTCTTAGAAGCTGTTTCAGCAAGAGATGAGATGTGAGATTTCCAGTTCAGATTTTTAGTAAATGATAGTCCTAGAATGTTCATTGAAGAAGAAGGAGACAGTTCAGTGTCATTGAAGAAGAGGGATAGTTATCTGGTAGGTTTTGTCGAGTAGATAGGTGAAGAAATTGGGTTTTTGAGGCATTGAACAAAACAAGGTTTGCTTTGCCCCAATCAGAAATTATAGCAAGATCAGAAGTTAGGCGCTCGGTGGCATCTCTCCGTGAATCACTTGGTTCCTGTTGAGTTGGACGTCTAATAAACGACATTGAAAAATGCAGGGTAGAATCATCAGCGTAGGAGTGGATAGGGCCTTGCGTTAGACTTAGAAGATCATTAATGAATATTAGAAAGAGAGTGGGTGATAGGACAGAACCATGGGGAACACCACTATTGATAGATCTAGGTGAAGAACAATGTCCGTCTACAGTTGCTGCAATAGAACGGTTTGAAAGGAAACTTAAGATGAAGATAAAGAGAGAAGGATAGAAGCCGAATGAGGGTAGTTTGGAAATTAAAGATTTGTGCCAGACTCTATCAAAAGCTTTTGATATGTCAAGGGCAACAGCAAAAGTTTCACCGAAACCCCTAAAGGAGGATGACCAAGATTCACTAAGGAAAGCTAGAAGATCGCCAGTAGATCACCCTTTACGGAAACCGTACTGACGATCAGATAGAAGATTGTGAGCAGATAGATGCTTAAGAATCTTCTTATCAAGTATAGATTCAAAAACTTTAGAATGGCAGGAAGTCAAAGCTATAGGACGGTAGTTTGAAGGATTATAACGATCACCCTTCTTAGGAACAGGTTGGATGTGAGCAAACTTCCAGCAAGAAGGAAAGGTGGAAGTTTGGAAAGGTAGATAGACAAAGACGGAAAAGTTTGACCAGGCAGGGTGCAAGCACAGAAGCACAAATTTTGAGAACAATAGGAGGGACTCCGTCAGGACCGTTAGCCTTCCAAGGATCTAGGCCAGAAAGGGCAAGGAAAACATCATTACGAAGGATCTTAATGACAGGCATAATATAGACAGAGGGTGGAGGAGAAGGAGGAACAAGCCCTTCATCAACCAGAGTGGAATATTTAGCAAATGTTTGAGCGAGGAGTTCAGCTTTAGAAGTAGATGAGACAGCTGTGGAGCCATATGGGTGAAGCATAAGAGGGAAAAATGCAGAAGAAAAATTGTTAGAGATTTTATTGGCTAGATGCCAGAAGTCACGAGAGGAGTTTGATTCAGAAAGATTTAGACATTTTCTATGAATGAAAGAGTTTTTGGTAAGTTGAAGTAAAGATTTGGCATGATTACAGGCAGATATATAAAGGGCATGAGTTTCAGGAGATGGATGCTTAAGGTACCGTTTCTGAGCCACCTCTCTATCTCGGACAGCATGAGAACAAGCAGAGTTAAACCAAGGTTAACGGGCTTTAGGATTAGAGAAAGTGTGTGGAATGTACGCCTCCATGCCAGAGATTATGACCTCAGTTATGCGCTCTGCACAAAGAGAGGTAAGTAAGGTCGTATCTGGGCTTTGTAGAGCAAGAGCTACCCTCCCCTGTCGAGGAAGCTGTCTACCCTTCACAGGGCAGAGACCCTGTGAGAGGCCTTTTTTTGCAATGTGTTAGATGTGGCGGTCAAACCTTAGCTCTCGGTCCACATCTACTCCTAGAAACTTGACGGCTTCCTAGAGTGGGAGAGGAACGCGACCAAACTGCAGCCTCCCTTCCACTGCTGGCCCGGCAGCAGGGGACCGAGAAACCACCATTGCCTGTGTATTCTCTGGAGCAAAGGTCACCTGCCAACGCGTACCCCACTCTTGTATAATACTCAGCTGCTGATTGATCTCATCAGCAACACGCCCACTGTCATGTCGAGGGTAGGAGCAGGAGAGAGTACAGTCGTCAGCATAAGCCGAGACTGCTGGCAGTTGCCGGTAAAGATCGTCCACGTAGATATTCTACAGGACTGGCCCCAGCACAGAGCCTTGTGGGACTGATGCTTCAACTGGCAGGGACTCAGAGGCCTGCCCGTTGACGATGACCTGGAGGGTTCTTCCATGCAGATAGCTCCTCAGGAGCAGCAGGAGGTCACCATGGATGCCTTTTGCAGGCCTCCGTGCCACACCCTGTCGAAGGCACCCGCTATGTCCAGGGCCACCACGAAAGTGTCCTGGCCGTCATCCAGGTCGTCCTGCCAGTTTCGGGTAAGGAGCATCAGCAGGTCAGAGGTGGACCGTCCAGGTCTGAACTGTTGATCCGAGAGGAGGTAGTTGTCGCTGAGGTGACGACAGCTTACCTCTGCCACGATCCTCTGGAACACTTTCCCCACCACAAACAGCAGGGAGATGGGCCTGTAGTTGTGGAACCTCTCCTCCTCTCTCGTCTCTCCTCTCTCCTCTCTCTCTCTCTCTCTCTCTCTCTCTCTCTTGTCTCTTCGCTCTCTCGCTCTCCTCTCTCTCTCTCTCTCTCTCTCTCTCTCTCTCTCCGTCTCTCTCTCTCTCTCTCTCTCTCTCTTCTCCCTCTCTCTCTCTCTCTCTCTCTCTTCTCCTTCTCTCTCTCTCTCTCTCCTCTCTCCTCTCTCCTCTCTCGCTCTCTCCTCTCTTCCTCTCTCGCTCTCTCGCTTCTCTCTCTCTCTCTCTCTCTCTCTCTCTCTCTCTCTCTCGCTCTCTCTCCGCTCTCATCGCTCTCTCGCTCTCTCTCTCTCTCTCTCGCTCTCTCGCTCTCTCTCTCTCTCTCTCTCTCTCTCTCTCTCTCTCTCTCTCCTTCTCCTCGTCATCTCTCTCTCTCTCTCTCCTCTCTCTCTCTCTCCTCTTTTCTCGCTCGCTCGCTCTCTTCGCTCTCTTCTCTCTCTCTCTCTCATCTCTCGTCTCTCTCTTGGCTCTCTGTCTCTCTCTCGTGCTCTCATCTCTAGCTCTTTTCTCTTTTTTTTTCTTAACTCTCTACATTTTTTTTACGAGTAATTGGTTTAGACTAAAGCTCAGTTTACATAGGGCTATCTATAGCTCTTATATAAACAACATTTTATATTTAATAATAACTAGGCCATCAACCAGCTGTCACCCCGCTTAATGTCTTGTAGCGAGGCGTGGTGGTGGAGGTCAGTTTGGTGAACTAACTGGTTCCACAGACGGCCGTAGTGGGGTAAGAAGGAACGTAGGTGGTGCTCTGTCCTGGAGAAGGGCACAGTCACTTGCTCCTGTCTGTGTGGAGTGACACGGGTGAAGTGAAGGGGCGGCGGGGGCCTGAGGAGCTTGATGGCTGCCAGGTGGGGCGTGTGCAAATTTAATGCCTTGTGCATGACACATTAACCTGCCACATCCCTGCGCTCCTGGAGGGGTTGGAATGAGTCAGGCGCGTGGTGGGGACGTTTGTCATTAACCAGTCCCTGGGCTCTTCTCTGGACGCAGTCTAGTGTGGCCAGGTAAGAGGTCGGGCAGAAAGACCATGGTAGGGGGGAGTATTCCATAAGGGGACGTACCTGATCCTTGTACAGGACCTCAACCCCCTTGGCATACAGAAGGTGGGAGATGCGTCGGACACAGCTTAGTCTCCAGGCCGAGTTTTTAGCAACTCTCCTGGCATGACTGGTGAAGGTCAGTTCCGCGTCAAACTCCACCCCAAGGATGGAGATGGATCTCTGAAGCGGGAGTGATCTGCCTAAACTGATGTCCGGTGCAGGCAGGTTGCGATGGTCTTGCTGCGATAGATAAGCGAGCCTGGTTTTTCAGGTGCCATTCTGCCTGCCATCAACTACTCCAGGTGGAGTTGTCCAATGCCAGGTTGATGAGGCAACACCGTGGGTTCAGCCGTGCAGTCACGCCTATCGCAGGAGAAGCCAAGGTAACAGTCGTCAGCGTGGCCTGGGCCTCAGGAATGAAGTGGAGAATGTCATTGAAGTAGACATTCCACAGAAGAGGCCCGAGAACGCTGCCCTGCGGGACGCTGGCGTGGATAGGTTGCTGGCTGGAAGTGTGGCCGTTGATCACCACCCGTAAGGTCCTGTTTTGCAGGTAGTCCTGGATGTGCTGCAGCAGGGCGCCGCGCACTCCCAGGCTCCTCAGCTTGGCAGGGAGACCTCGGTGCCACACCCTGTCAAAGGCTCCAGCGATGTCCAAAGCCATGACAAAGGTGCCCATTCCTCTATCCAGCGAGTGGTTCCAGGAAGCAGACTGAAGGAGTAGCAGGTCTGCAGCTGGCCTTCCCTGCCTGAAACCAAATTTCTTGGAGTTGAGGAGATGGTGGGAGTCCAAGAAGGTGTAGATCTTGGCGGTGATGAGGGACTCCAGGATTTTCCCAACAGTGGTGAGGTGGGAAACTGGGCGGTAGTTCTTTGGGTCCCGTTTGCTGTTTTTTTTGTGGATGCCAACCACTCTTGCTTCTTTCCATTGCGTGGGCCACTTGCACGAGGAAAGGATGTTGAAGATGATGGTGAGTGGTGGAGGGGCTGAGCAGCACATCCCTTTTAGGTGGGGCTGATGTTTGTGGGGCCCTACGCCCTCTTGGATCTATTTGCCCAGCTGATTTTCTACTTCCTTATTGAAAATGAGGACTCTCCAAGGGGCCCCGGGTGAGGGGGGTATCTCTGGGGGCTCGCATGAGGGTCTGACACCGCATTTTAAAAAAATAAAATGACTCCAAACACTCAGCCTTGTCCTTGTCCGGACACCCACGGACCCTTTTTTGGTCTGGGAGGGGCGGAATGTGTTGTCACAAAGAAGCCTTGCTGCTGCTTCACCCCCAAACCACCACTCCTTACTGCTCACTGACGGGCCGCTGTACTTGGTTTTTTAAGTCCTCTCTCCACGTTGCATGGTCTGTTTTTGGGAAATGGCACATGGTCTTGCGGCTTCTTTGTCCCGATGTTTGTTGAATTGGGAGGGGTGGACGTGTACCGCAGCCGGGCCCTGCTTTTTACTGTCACAGCTCTCCTACACTGAAACCTAAACCAGGCTATTATGGGTTTGGATTTGTGGTTTTGGCTGGTATATGGTTTTTCTGGGGGGATAGAAGGAGGTTCGTGAAGGTCTCCACTTGTGTGTCTAGTCGCCGGGAAAGCTCCCCAAAAATGGGTCCGGTTTTTTTTTAGGTTTCCCCAAATCTCCCGAGACCAAACCCATTTTGATCGGACATCCTCGTTGCGTACCACAGGGGTGCTGAGGGTGTGAGTACACAAGGGGTCCATGACCCCAACAAACCCGGGGGGCAGGTGATTATTTCGTCTGGAAAATCTGTGATGACGGGGTCGAGAAGGAGCCAGGGGTTTGGGTGGTGAAGTTGACATGTCAAAGGGCCATACTCGTCAGCAAATCCTCGCTGGCCTTGCAATCAGATGCGGGTTTTCATTCCCCTAAAACCTACATGGTTGCAAAGTGTGAGAATAGGGGGTTTAATGTTGGTGTGGAGGAATGGGTGGGGGCCTTTCACTGCCCCTGTGGGCGGTAGGGAAAAGCATAGTAGGATTTTTCGTGGTACTCGTCCCATCTAAAAACATCACTCAAGGGGCCTATCCTTTCAACCTCGGGGCCCCTACAGCGAGACCTTTTGCGGAAGCAGACGGCGATGCCCCCGAAGGGCCGTGGGGGACGGGCCCCCTTCGGTGCCATCTTGAAAATCCTGGATGGTCCGAATTGGGGAGGGATATAGGGTTCAGGAAGGTCTGACCGTAGCAATAAAAGTCTGGGGTTTTGTGGGTGATGAAAGGGTGAGCGAGATCCCATTTGGTTTTGGGGTCCCTGACATTTAAAGGGAAAAAAGATTCAGTTTCTCTTGTGAAGGCGGTGGGTTGGCAAAAATTTCCGGGGGTATAGGGGGCGGGTTACTTGGTTGAGTGCGGGGTCTGGTGATGACCCGCTGGGTATCCAGGGAAAGTTGGGGATGCGCGAAGTCTGTTGAGGGTTTAAAATGGTGGGGAGGTGATGCTGCCTCTCAGTAGCTGGGGCAGAGCTTATGGCCTTTTTTGGGAAGAAAGGAGCGACAGTTTTCTATGGGTGATCCCCGGTAGCAGTGGTCGCCCCAATTTTAAACCCCAGTGGCAGGTATTGTGGGGTGTGCCCTTTGTTGCAGTAGAGAAAAATTTTTGGGGTGATTTTTTTTTTCTCTCTCCTCCTCTCTTCTCTTCTCTCTCTCTCTCTCTCTCTCTCTCTTCTCCTTCTCTCTCCTCTCTCTCTCTCTCTCTCTTCTTCTTTCTTCTTCTTTCCTCTCTCTCTCTTCTTTTCTCTTTTCTCTCTCTCCTTCTCTCTTCTCTCCCCCTTTCTCTCTCTCTCTCTTTCTATAAGGGGGACGACTTTACGCCTTCCCAAAACAACCTTCACTAAAATTTTTTTGTGACCCTATTTCCAAACCATTTTAACTTCCTACTACTTTCGTGAGAGAGAGAGAAGAGAGGAGAGAGAGAGAGAGGAGAGAGAGAGAGAAAAGGAGAGAAGAGAGAGGGAGAGAGAGAGAGAGAGAAGAGGAGAGAGAGAGAGAGAGAGAGAGAGAGAGAGAGAGAGAGAGAGGGAGAGAGAGGGGAGAGGAAGAGAGAGAGAGAGAGAGAGAGGAGAGAGGAGGAGAGAGAGAGAGAAAAGAAGAGAGAGAGAGAGAGAAGAGAGAGAAGGAGAGAGAGAGAGAGAGAGGAGAGAGAGAGAGAGAGAGAGAGAGAGAGAGAGAGAGGGGATGTTTTTTTCTTAAATTGTGTTTGCCATAAATTTATGTTTGTTTTTTTGTTTGCTTTCCTATTGTATATTATTTCTGCTTTTCTAATTATTTAAATCAATATAATTATGTGTTTGCTGTATTTTTTGTTTTTTTTTTTTTTGCTTTTGTGTGGTGTGGGTGTGTTTTTTTCGTGTGTGCGTGTGTGTGTGTGTGTGTGTGTGTGTGTGTGTGGTGGTGGTGTGTGTGTGGTGTGTGGTGGTGTGTTGTGTGTGTGTGTGTGCAGTGTGTGTGTGGTGTGTGTGGGTTGTCCCCCCGAAAAACACAGCAGTGCCAGGAGCTCCGTGATTAAGCGCATGGGGCCCAAAAAGACCTCCTAAGAAGCCCCATAAGCGCTAAAAGCTCAGTAAGTTGTATGTGCTCCCCGAAGACAGGAAATTTGGGAAAGGGGGTAGTGGGACTAGCCGCTGTAGTTTTGGAAAATTAAAGTAATCAGACTAAAACCCAGACCCCGAGAGACAAGGCCTTTTACATGCCTGGTAAAACTGGACTACAGCATGAGATCCGCGCGCCCACGGTGGCCACGGCTCAGTCATTGGTTACATACAAAGGGCGGTCGGGGCGTGTGTTGTGGTGTACTTGATCATTTTTGTTTTTGTTACGGCAGAAGAAATTTTTCCAATTCCCGCAAGATGCCGCCCTTGTGCTGTGTGCCCCAATTGCAATGGGAACTACAGAAAAGCCCCAGAGTGATATATTTCTTTCCCAAAGAAAGGTGTTTTTCCAGCCAGGGGCTCAGATCAATAAAAACGGGAAAATTTTTTCACCGAGGGCCCAAGGGGCGGGGTAGTTTGATCTTTGTGTTTTGTAGTAGTTTTATTAGAAAAAATAAAAGAAGTGAGACGTAATCTGCATATCTGCATACTTTGGGCATACAAAACAAAAGTTTGTACTTTAAAAAATGAAGGATCTATGTCACAAAAAAAAAATTACAAAATTTTTTGAAAATTATCATTATTTTTGGTTACGTTCAAAATTCACCTCGTCAAGCTAGTGGGATCAGCTGTTTGGCTGACTATGTTTTTAATAATAAAGGGATTAGCAGCGGCACTCGTGGAGAATGGGGTTCACAAATGTGGGTTTTTTCGCAAATATTTAGCGCAAAACCCCGTAGCCCCCTCCTTCACTCTTTTTATTTCACGGTTTACGACTTAACGCTGCCCTGATACATTTTACAAGCCACATAGAGGCCCTAGTTTCCATGGGGAACCTTAAAATAATAATATTTACTCATAAAAAAAATTTTACGTAGAAGAAAAGCCTTTTTCAGTGTGGGTTTTTCGGGTTCAAAATCTTTTGTCTGAATACCAGTGAAATTTCAAAACTACTCTCAAAAATAATATGTACCAGGTACTCGTAAAATGCTTTAGGGCAGCAGTTTTGCTGTAAAACATGAAATATGGAGGGTCAAGGATTTCGCGCCCTTGACAACATCCCCACAAACAGGGCCCCCATTCTCCCCGAGTGCCCACAGCCCCAAAGAATGGTGATATAAAAGTAAATTTCACTCACTAAATTTTTCCCTTGGTATCCATAAGAGATGTCATGAAATGTGGGGGGGAAACACCTTAGTATCGGTGATTTTTTTTTGATTCTTTAAGTGTTTGGGGTTTTTTGTTTTATCACCCCTTTTTTTTGTTATACTTGTGAATGCTTTTTTGAAATGTCTTGGGTTTCTTGCTTGCTAATCAATTGGGTTTTCGTTTTCCTTATTTCCACATCAGTAACAAATTTGTTTCTTCACATTTGCATCCTGTTCTTGTAGGAGTAAAAAGTGTAAATTTTAAAACATTTTTGTTGTTGTCTTTTAGAAAAATTTAAGTGTTTCCTTATTCTTTATTTCCCCCCGCCCCTGTAATGGAAGTGTTCAAAAATTTCCTGCAGCCATGTTTTCTGTCGGCTGCTGTGTTTTCCCGAGGGGGTTGTGTTGTTTTTGTGTTAGTTTTGTTCATGTATTTTCTTTTTGATCTTTAAATTGTATGGATTCCATTTATCATAAAAGTCTATTTTTTTATGTGTGTTTGTAGTTCTGTAAAGTTAAATGTCTCTTTTTTAAGAGCTCTGCTTTTCCCTTTTTGGTTCATGTCTTTTTAATTTTTCATTATTTCGTGTTTGTACTATACCCAAATTGATATGTTGGATTATGTCTTTTAAATAAGTGTTGACTTTTCACTTTTCTCTTGCTGTAAAAATGAGTGTCAATTTATGTTTAGGGCACCTGATTTACTTTGTGCTAAATAAGGCCATCATCTGCATAAAAAAGGGCACAGAAAAAGCATATCTATCTTTATATCCAATTTGTTTTGGTTTAGGGTAGGATGAGATATATTTTTCATTAAGAACAGTGATGCTGAAAACCCTTGCAGCCTTGCCTTTTATTCCCCTGGAACATCCAGTTTGTTATGATCTCCCCTTGTTTAGAACAGGATGGTCTTGTCATTTAGGGATATGTCACTTTTGACGTCAATTATGTGGGGATGTATCATGAACTTTTTTTTGGCTTCAATAGGGGGTTTCTTTTCCCCTTCAAAGGCTTTTTTGAAATCATAGCGATGGTTATTAATGGTCTCTTCATCTTGGAAGACCCCCCCACCCCCACCACCCCCCTCCCCCCCCCCCCCCCCCCCACCTCAACCACCCAAACCCCCCCCCCCCCAACCCCCCACCACAACAACAATACCCCACCCCCACACCACCACCCACCACACCCCACCACCCCCCCTTTCCCCCCACCCCCCTACCACAACCCCCCCACCACAAACCACCCCACCACCACCACCACCACCCCCACCACCACCCTACCCCAAACCACCATCCCCCCAAAACCCCCACACCCCTCCCCCAACCCCCACCACCACCACCCCCCCCACCACCACCTCTACCACAACACCCCCACCACCACCACCACCCCCACCACCACCACCACCACCACCACCACCCTACCACCACCACCCTACCCAACCCCCACCCCACAACACCCCCCCACCACCCTACCAAACCCCACCACCCCACCACCCCCACCCCCCCTCTACCACAACCACCACCCCCACACCACCACCCCACCCCAAAACCACCCCACCCCCCCCACCACCCACAATACCACCACCACCACCCCAAAAACCACCAACCAACCCCCCACCACCTCCACCACCACCCCCCACAACAATACCACCACCCCCCACCCCCACAACACCAACACCACCAAACCAAACCACCACCCAAACCCCCCACCACCACCTCTACACAACAACCCCACCACCACCCCCCACCCTTTACCACCACCACCACCACTACCAACAACAAAAAAACAACAATCCACCACCACCACACCCCCCACCCCCCCACACCATTGAGAAATGACAGGGGCAGATTAACGACTAAAAAGAGGGAACTGAGAAAGTAAACCTGTACGGGGAGCGGAGCGGGGCGAGGCGCGGGGATCCCCATGATGTGACGTCACGGGCGATCTATCAGCCTGTCATCTCGGTGGCCACGCAAACCCCCCTCGACCCTGTCCCGGATTTGGCGCATGCGCATCGATCAGGTGGACACAGCATTGTGTGACGTCTATGAGCTAGTTCAGTGCGGCCTGCCCCCCCTCTCCACCTCACCCCCACGCAAATATTAATCACCCAAGGCAAAACGACACTTTAGTTGAAGAAAATGCAGCGTACTCAGCGGGAAGAATTAATAAAAAAGAGTGTTGACGCTACTTGCCCCTGAAGAGGAGGATGAAAAAACGATTTAAGTCACTTTAGGGGAAGTAATGCTGTAGACAGAATGACAGAGTTGAGGTAGGGTATAACATCGCCTGAAAGTTTTTTGTCGCCCGAATTCGCTGAGCTGCCGAGCGAGGGACAAAACATTTAAATTATCGCCCAAACAAAAAGGCTTCTTGGGATGCTGGACCGAAGGGTTTGAGAGTAAGTGGGGGGCTGGGGCTGCCCGGGAAAAGGGCGAGGCGTGGAGGCGCAGCCCCCTGACGCCGACAAGCTGACCCCAGTTTGGGGCAAGATAGGCGGGCTGGGTGGTGGGTGCAGTGCAGCTCCGCAGGCTCGGCGCGGCGCCTGACGGACACCGCCGCAAAACCCCCCCCTGCTGCGACCAACGCGATCATGACCCGCGGGGCGCGTGTCCCGCCCGTGCCGTCACACCCAAACATCGGAGAGAAATACGCCAAAATTTATTTG
>JACEEZ010016314.1:0-5000 GCA_016584305.1 Chionoecetes opilio
TCTAGTTTGTAAACGCAGATACTCGCGAGACGACAAAGGAATCTAACCCTAGGCTTTCTGAGCATAAAGGTGTTTCGCACGTACTGGTCGACCATTTCTTCACCTTCGCAATCGAATCCGCTCACACTCACATGATTTAGATCAACCCTTTTTCTATGAAATGACTTTGTATCTCTATCCAAGGGCACACTTACCCTAGGGACACTAAATTATTAGAATCCATACACATCAAGCATCTGTCCCCTGATCTTAATACCAAGTCACTTCACACCAACTAATATACTCAAATGAACTATCACTCTTTCGATTGACCGACTCCGGTTCGATCGCCCCAACAAGCTGAAAGTTACCACGAAACTAGTGTTCATTCCGTCCTCTACAAACTCAGACAGCATACACACCAAGGTCCGTTAAGTACAAAGATATTTGATTATTAGTAGTAATTTTTAGATTAATATAGGAATATTTTACTGTTTCTTAAGAAATAAATGTTTTTAGATGTTCGCTTTTAGCATTGCAATATATTAAATTTTTAACTATTTTTAGCCTGATGAGCCAAGTGCCTTGGCGCGAACCGTTGCGCATAAACAACCCCAAGTATGACGAGTGTTCTTTGGCACCCTGAAATATCAAGATGTACTACCAACTAAGAAAATGCAACTATATATATATATATATATATAGTATAGATAATGATATTATCTATATATATATATAGAGATTGTATATATATTTATATACAAATATAATATATAATATATATATATATAATTTATATACAAATATATATAGATATATATATCTTATATATATATATATATTATATATATTATATACATTTAGATACAAATAGCTATATATATTCTATTATTATATATAGATATAGTATATATATATAATATAATAAGATTATATATATGATCTATATTTATATACAAATATATAAAATTTATTACAAATATATCTATATCGATATATATTATATTATTTATATATATATCTATATATATATATAGATATATATATATATATATATTATTATAGTATATATTAGTTAAGATATATATATACGATAACATATATATATCTATATATCTAATAGATATATATATATAATACGAGATATATATATATATATATATATCTATATATATATATAGATATATACTTATATATCTATAGATTATAGATATAGAGATGCAGTATACAAATATATGATATATATATATATATATTATAGTATATAATATATTATATGCAATATATATATATATATTATTGATATATATATATATATATTATATATATATTATTATATATAAGAGATATATATTATATATAGATATTATATATATATATAGATATATATATTATAATATATAATATTATATATATTATATTACAAAATATATATATATATATATATATTTATATACAAAATTTTTTTTTTTTAATTTTTTGAAAAATTATATAACTAATATATATATATAAATATATAGATATATTATATATATATAGAATATTTATATACATAATAGATTCTATATATATATATATATATATATATATATATATATATATATATAATATATATATATATATATATATATTATATATATATAATAATATATATTACAAATATATATATAATATATATTTATTATATATATAATATAGATATATATATAATATATATATATATATAGCTATATATATATACAATATATATATATATAATATTATATATAATATATATATATTATATATATATATATTTAGTTATATACAAATATCTATATACATATATATTTATATTATTATATATATATATATATATAGATATATATATATATATACTTAGATATATATATATATATAATATATATATATATATATGGTCGGTTCCATACTTCTCTCCTACATTCATGTTAGTATCCTTAAACCGTTTTAGCAGGTTCTGCAGACGGACATTGTTCTTCTCTTAAATATATCAATAGCGGTGTTTCACAGGAATTATGTCCTAGCACCCACTCTGTTCTATTATTCAGAATGACTTCTAAGTCTATCTCAAAGTCCTATTCCACTGCTACGCTGATGATTCTACCCTGCATTTTTCAACGTCCTTTTATGTGGAGGTTCAACTCAGAGGAACTAAGAATTAACGGAGAGATGCACCGAGCACTAACTAATTTTTTTCTCTCCACAGCTGGGGCGGCAAGATGAATTCATCTCTGACAATTTCCAATGGAAAAGGAATGTGTTGAGATGCGTTCAACACAA
Source organism: Chionoecetes opilio (assembly GCA_016584305.1). Taxonomy (NCBI): domain Eukaryota; kingdom Metazoa; phylum Arthropoda; class Malacostraca; order Decapoda; family Majidae; genus Chionoecetes; species Chionoecetes opilio. Next base: position 2,281 of record JACEEZ010016314.1, read on the forward strand.
TGATTTCCTGTGGAGATGGCCAGCGCAGTGTGATCTTTCCAAAAGGTTGAGTTTGCCGTTGAATGAATAATCTTGATGTATTAGATTCATCTTGATTATACAAGTAAGTGCGTAAACTGTGGATCAAAGATAATTCCTGGTATCACTCAAGTTTAACCAATGCAAGCAAACATCACTGTATTTTCTGATATGTATGTATATTAGGATAAAGTAAGATATTTTTTCCGTAAAAATGAATGTTTAATCCATATAGGCATCCGTGGTGTAGTCAGCGCAGCCTAGTACAATCTGCGGGCTCTGGTTCGAATCCTTATAGGGCAAATCAGCGTGCAGCCAAAACCAGTGTTCAATCTTTTCTTCGGGGTTTTGGTTATACAGGGTACTTGGGGGAAACCTTGGGATGTAACTGGGGTTGCCTGGGGGGGGGGGGGGGGGGGGGGGGGATGGTCACAGTAGCTCTGTGTCCAGGGTAGTGGTTAGTCCGGCCACAACAGGTGAAGGGCTAATGCGACGAAGATGACACCGACGCCACGCACAGCTACCGTATGCCCCATATTTATTATTTAACATGGAGCCATTTAATAAGTCTAAACCTGATGAGTAAAACACGGATCCCCCCCAAATACAAGAAATATTTTTATGAAAACCAGGTCTTAATTTTCATGATTACATAGGCAATCGAAGATTAGTAAATCAAGCAATATGCCACAGCTAAAGTATGTAGCATTCATTTGCATCCTTACATTACATGGGGTAATTAAGTATTTAATATGCGCAAATAGTTCCACTTATGCATTCGAAAATGTCATATAGAAGTAATATGATCCTCAAAACAATATACATCATATATAATTCAGATTTGACCGCAATACGTAAAACAATTGTTAAAAAAAAAATAATATACCCATGATAAACTGAGACGTGTATTATCGGTAAGATTTGTTCAGGATTTCCACAGGGATGGAAGTTTCCCAATGTCAGTATGACCATGAGAGATCGTATCTGAGATCTTACAATCATTTGGCACTATATTTTTGTTTAATTCAATGTAGAGTATTTTACAAGAAAAAAAGTAGTACCATTTATTATGCTGCTTGTAGTTTTTCTGCTTTATGTATATGTCTAAAGGCCTGTAGGCAATGATTTCCAGTGCTCAATTGTTAAGGATTGGATGACTAATTGAGGGTTGTAATGGATGGCCTCGCAGTGGTGGACGCAGGTTAAAATTTTCTTTCTTATCGTGCCGTGATAGAAGCGCATGATGCCCCCTCTGGATGTCCTCCGATGCATTCGTGTCACAGGTAAGTTAATGGTATAACACTGCTATTTAAATAAATGGGCAGAGTGTGGGTGATCGTAGGACACTTTTCGATTGCAGAAATATTTAAGTAGATTTTGACCACATTCGGGGATCGATATCAGTTTTACTGAGTGTGGACGGACATGCATGGGATAATCACTCTGCCATCGGCCTACCCATGATAGGTAGGCATAATATCTACGAGCAAACAATGACTATCTCGATAAAAAAAATAAATTTACCAGAACTTCCCATGCACCATTCAAATATATATATCACTGCATTTTGCAATTCCATTTAATTTAGCCATAATTTCCTTTTTCAATTGTTGGGTTATCGAATATTCATATCGAGATATGCATAATTTATGCAAGCACATTTCTTCAATAAAAAAAATTAGCATATGCAATAAAAATGGGCATAATTCTTCTTTTAAAGTGTGATTTTTCAAGAATCATCTTATTAAAGTATAGATTACAAAACTTTAGAAAGGCAGGAAAGTCAAAGCTATAGGACGGTTAGATGTATGTACATTATCTACTTACCATTCATTATTATTAATGAATGTAGATTGTAGGCTGAAAAACATATTTATATTTGCCAAACCCTGTATAGTGATGTGGTGTGTCTATGTCCACTCCACACACTGTTGAACCGCCAGGTAGGCACGCCCTATGGACTCCGCTGGTGGACGGACAGAGAGAGACAAGAAAACCGCTGAAGACAGACTTTTGTGCTATGGTGTCTGTGAGGATTTCCGCATCGGTGATTTTAACCGAAAGGACTTTTTTAAACGTTTATGTACCAGTACGATAATCTATGGGTAATGTTTACATTCATGGAAAAAAGACTACAAACAACGATACTTACTACTCCCACAACCGGCAAACCCATCAAAGTTTTTTATAAAAACCACATGCTACAGAGTAAAAGACGGGTGAGAAGATTATTAAAGATATAATACACTCGCCCCCCCACTCTCTCCTCTCTCTCTTTCTCTCTCCTCTCTCCTCTCTCTCTCTCTTTCTCTCTTCTCTCTCTCTCTCTCTTCTCTCTTCTCTCTTTCTCTCTTTTTTCTTTCTTATTTTTAATTAAACAATGACATCATGGTTGACATGGGCTACAGTTGGTAGACGGTTGATGAAAGTATTAAGAGGCAGAAGCTAAAGATGTCCCTTTGTCCCGGGGACATCTATCCGAAAGCTTGCCCTGTAAGATAAAACTAAGTAGTAGTAAGTAACAGGTTACATGCTGAGGGTCACATCCGTCACAGGCACTTGTCCAGGCGCACTATTAAACACTACACTGTATGTCCACTGTCTACATAAGTGTCAATTGGTGTGGCACTAAACGACACGACCACTGTATCACGCACGCACGCCGCACGAAGCACGCTCTTCTCTCTCTCTCTCTCTCTCTC
>JACEEZ010016314.1:15000-17500 GCA_016584305.1 Chionoecetes opilio
TCCAGATATGCAAACATAAATTACCTACCATACCGGCCAAAAATTGCATTTATCATTTGCCTGAAAAGCAACTGGCGCATATTCTAAGAGAAACGGAATCCGGAGCCATTCGTACATTCGCAGTTATCCTGACGTATAGAACGCCGTACACTCTCTGCAGTGTTCTGCCATGGGTTCCTGTCAGCACCCCGGCAAAATATCTAAGCTACTGAAAACTTTCTTACCCTGACTTACCGACATGATCAAATATTGTAGGACTAGTAACGGATATCTTTCATCCACTGAGACGTGACTCACTCTCTAAGTCTATGACTGAACGAAAAATTTCAGTCCTTTTTCGGCGCAAAAAAAATAGGACTGCTTCAGGGTGAGCATGAGAGTTGAATAACTCCTTCCACCAACATTTTATTGACTGGTGTACTACTACAGTACTACACACATGTGTATCTACTTCAGCTTTTTGGTCGTAAGGTGAGAAATGTAGACCAGTTTGGTCAATAGACTTAGTTTAATGTAATGCTCCGCATTGTCGTCGCACCAATGAGTTCAACGAGGAAAAACAATGACGTCTCGGTACTGACCAAAGAACTCCAAGAACGAGTGCATAAATTTCGTTTAGTCCACGACGTTGACAAGTGAGCTTAGAATTTAATTCACGCCATGCTCGATGTCATTGACATAAAAAGTTATATATTCTGGTATTTACCTTTTCCTGAATAACTTTACTCACAAAATTCACCCTGGTAGCAATGATGATTAAAAAGATCCATGAACACTATTTTTGCTCTCTCTCTCTCTCTCTCTCTCTCTCTCTCTCTCTCTCTCTCTCTCTCTCTCTCCTCTCTCTCTCTCTCTCTCTCTCTCTCTCTCTCTCTCTCTCTCTCTCTCTCTATATATATATATATAATATTATATATAATATATATATTAATTTATTTTTTTGCTTACATCGCCTTTAGGCATTTTTTTACAATAAGACTTGATGTTTCAGTCGTCTGGTATATTTTAGGACTTATGGTTAGCATAATTAGGGCGGGTCATACTTAGGTGCCATCATGAATCTGAATGAAATCCTCTCATGAGGGGTGTCTAAATTATGTATTTTTATATAAGGAATTCAAATATGAGCTTATTTTTTTATATAACATCTCTAACCTACATCATTTTGTATTTCAAATTTTTCACTTTTACCCTCTACAGCCCCTTTATATAATATTAAAAGACATAAGGCAAATCATGTATATTGATAAAGCCTTATCAAGTTTACATATTTATTAACATGTTAATCGCATGTATATCACTGAATACAATTACAAAGATTATTCTCCTGACTTCTTGAACTTTGCCAGTTTGCACAAGTCCAGTTTGACTCATTTTTGGACATTAGCCTCCTGCTGGTTTCCTGAGCCCTGATCCCTCCATCATGTGAATTCATGAACAATCCCTTTTCATTTGAAAAGTACTTAGCAGAAGCCTCAGTCACCATTTTAATAACCCTTTCAATGCTTTGTGTGTGGCAAGGCCAGTTGAGCACTTCCATGGGTGTGTTGACGAAGTTTGTCACCTTGGACGTGCTTAGAGAGCAGGTGAAAGGTGGCTCTGACACATCTTCTGACCAGCTCATCAGGTCAACTATGCTGGAAGCATCACATTTAATGTCAGGTGTCCTTCTGGTTCTAACAGAGGAGTCTCCTAGCTGAGTATCTGGGTCCCCATCTCCCCTGATGGCCAGGATTCTCTCCACCCCCCAAATCCTCTCCTTCTGATCCTCAGAGCACAGCATTGTTTGGAGGATGGCTTCACTGTGGGCATACCAAACAGATCTTTTCACAGTTGACATCACAATATCCAGCACTTCCTTCCTCTGTGAATTAAGGCAGTCCAGTTGAAAGAGGATGTGCCTAGGCCCTTAAATCCAGGAGTGTTTGACTTTCACGTTGAACCAACATGGATAATACACTCCAATGATGAATTCCACAATGAAGTGCAGATTCTTCAGGTTCTTCCCTTTAAATCCATGTTTTGACACCCTGAGCCTGAGAAGTATATTAGCTGTTGTGAGCCAACGGCTGTGGTTTACTGGTCCTATCTCCAACAGAGCCAGCCCTGCAGGAAGCACTCCATCCCTAACTGCACAGACAATTTTATAGCCATAGTGTTGATCAGTTGAGAGATCTTGAATGACCTTGTCAGGCAGCTTGATCAGTGGAGGGCCAACGGAGATACGGGTGAAGTTTGGATTGATCTCAATCTCTGTACCAGATCAGGGAATCATGTACCATGTACCATGATCAGAATCAAGGAGCTTTTCTATTGGCCCGGATAATTTTTTGTCTGACAGTAGGGCCATCAAGGCAAACAATCAAATGGCGCATGGGAAGTTCACCAGTGTGTAAGTTGCACACCAACCAGACCAGCTTCCTCTCCAGGTCCCCGTTCTCCATTCACTTCTCTTCAAACTCTTGCCCCAGCTCTCTCATCAACTTCTCCTATTCTCCTG
>JACEEZ010016314.1:22500-27500 GCA_016584305.1 Chionoecetes opilio
ATGTCATGTACCTGTCTTCAGTGAAACATACAAGTCTGTATTGATGCTAAAATTCGTAATATATGGCGCTTGGCGACATTAGTGCTCCGTGGCGACTATAGTGTTATTGACGGTAATAGAAACTCTAGTAGAAACATACTAATCAGCTAGTAGAAAGACATTATAATTATATAAATGGAAGGAAAGTAGAAAAAAGTATAGCCCCCCCGACCATGGAAATTAAAAACCCGCCAACGATTAAAATAGGCCCCCCTACAATGGAAATAGCCCCCCCACTACGATGGAAACAGTCTCTCTACGATTGAAATAGTCCCCCCAAATTTCAAGTCCTGGCTATGTGTCTGGGCTATATAATGTTTGCATCACTACAGGTACAGTAATGTTTATCTTTACGCATTCGTTTTTTTCAATCATAGAAAGTAGGAATAGCTAATATGGACAAAGTGCAAATATGTTCACGTCTGGCTTGGATTCCTGTACTAATATTCATTATTATAATCCTACTGTATTACATTATGAAACACTTAATTAGTAGGCATAGTAGCGCACGTGATTATAGGAAGATCATAGGGGGCCACGTGCCCTAGGGGCCCCGCATAGCCCCAGTGCCCAGGGCCCCATGAAATATAAATCCTGTACTGGTGAAACTTTCTATAGTAGACTAGATGACTGAGCTCGATCTGCCATCTAGTGGCCGTCTGGGAACATCCCGGCCGCCCAGAATCTCGGGTCTCGGGGTGTCAGACTAGATTTATTTTCCATTATTCCCTACCAAACCTGCTACAATTAAGTCTTGTCATGGTCAACATAGGCTGATGCAAAATGAAAATATACGAGTTCTACATTATTCATGGCGTTATAATGAGGATTATTGGCAAAATAGAAGCATTCGATCACAGGTGTCCTACAACATTCTACTAAATACTGCAAAGGAATGCTTCAAGGCGGGTGTATGGGTTAATATTACCTCCATGTATGCAAAGAGAAGGTAATATTAACCCATACATCCGCTTTGAAGCATTCCTCTACCGTATTTAGTAGAATGTTGTAGGACACCTGTGATCGAATGCTTCTATTTTGCCAATAATCCTCATTATAACGCCATGAATAATGTAAAACTCGTATATTTTCATTTTGCATCAGCCTATGTTGACCATGGCAACACTTTATTGTAGCTAGTTTGGTAGGGAATAATGGACAATAATTTCTAGCCTGACACCCCGAGACCCGAGATTCTGGGCGGCCGGGAATTTTTATATTATACGGATATATATATATTTTATATATATATATATATATATATATATAAAATATATATATAATATATATATATTATATATTTTAAATATATATTATATTATATATATATATATTATTATATTTATATATATATATTATTATATATTAGAGGCATTACTTTCTCCTGAGGGAATCTTGATCTAATAATGAAGATATAAACCAGCGCGGGTAAACATCTTGATTGTTTATTCGAACTTTTTCGGCTATACAAAGCCATCTTTCAGCCTAAATCGGATCAAAAATGTTTTTGTTGAAAATGAAAATTACAAGTTATAAAATTATTTGCACATTTAAAATGCTACCTAAAATATAATAAAATAAGAAAAATTGTAAAAAAGTATAAAAAAAAAAATACTACACATACCAATCAACATCGCAGTGGAGTGTGGGATTCCCACATGGGCTAAAAGCACAGGAGCGGGGTTGAGGTGCCCCGTGCGCAGAAAAGACGGTTTGTGGTGGGGGGTGAGGAGGCTTTTCCCCATATCCACCGGGTGGAGTCGTGGTAGAGTCTTTTAGACCATGTGGGAATCCCACACTCCCTGCGATGTTGATTGGTATGTGTAGTATTTTTATTTTTATTACTGTTTTACAAATTTTTTTTCTTATTTTATTATATTTAGGTAGGCATTTTAAATGTGCAAAAAATTTTATAACTTGTATATTTTCATTTTAACAAAAACATTTTTGTATCCGATTTTAGGCTGATGATGGCTTATTATAGCCGAACGTTCGAATAACAATCAGTTTTCTACCCCGCTGGTTTATATCTTCTTATTATATATATATTATAATATATTATAAGATATTCCCCATTTTTTTTTAAAAAATAAACCCCCCCAAAAAATAAAAATTTTTTGAAATTAAAAAAAAAAAAAAAAAAAAAAAAAAAAAAAAAAAAAAAAAAAAAAAAAAAAAAAAAAAAAAAAAAAAAAAAAAAAAAAAAAAAAAAAAAAAACCCCCCCCCCCCCCCCCCCCCCCCCCCCCCCCCCCCCCCCCCCTTTTTTTTAAATTTTTTTGGAAAAACCCAAAATTAATTTTTTTTTAAAAGTTTTTGGCAAAAAAAAAAAAAGGGGTTTTACCCCGGCGGGGGGCCCCCAAACGGGGGGGGGGGAAAAAAAAAATTAAATTTAGGGGAAGGGGGGGGAAAATTTTTCCCCCATAAGGGGGGGGCCAACGGGGGGGGGGGGGGGGGGGGGGGGGGGGGGGGGGGGGGGGTTTTTTTTTTTTTTTTTTTTTTTTTTTTTTTTTTTTTTTTTTTTTTTTTTTTTTTTTTTTTTTTTTTTTTTTTTTTTTTTTTTTTTTTTTTTTTTTTTTTTTTTTTTTTTTTTTTTTTTTTTTTTTTTTTTTTTTTTTTTTTTTAAAAAAAAAATAAAATAATAAATAAAAATTTTAATTAAAAAAATTTGGGGGATTTTAAAATTTTTTTAAAAAAATTTTTTAATTTTAAATTTTATTATTTAAAATTTTTAAATTTTTTTTTTAAATTATTTTTTAAAAATTTTAAATTCATTTTATTATTTTTTAATTAATTTTTTAAAGGGGAAAAAAAATTTATAATTTAAAATTTTTCTTTTTAAAAAAAATTTTTTATTTTATATCCTTTTTAAAAAATTAATAAAAATTTTTTTAATTTTATTTTATAATTTTTAATTATAATATTTATTTTAATTATATTTTAAATATAATTTTAAAATTTAAAATTTTATTTATATATTAATAAATTTTAATTATATTTTAAAAAATTTTTAAAAATAATTTTATAAAAATTATAATATATTATATATATATTATATATTATAATATATTTTATAATATATATAAAATTTTATATATATATTATAATATATATTAATAATTATAATAATATATATATATATAATTATATATTTATATATATAATATAAATAAATATTTTATAAATTTTATAATAATAAATTAATTAAAATTTAATTTTTATTATTTATAAAAAAATATAGTAAATATAAAAATTTTTTAAATAAATATAAATTTAAATTTTAATTAATTTTAAAAAATTTTAATAAAATATATTAAAATAAAAAATAAAAATTTAAAATAAAAAATTAAAATATAAAAAATTTAAATTATATTAATTTAAAAAAATTATATTAAAATTTTTTAATTAATATATATTTATTTTTATTAATAATATATTTATTTATTTATTATTTTTATTTTATTATTTTAAATTTTTTATTTTATTTATTATATTTTAGTTAATTTTTAAATTTATAATTTATAATTTATATTATTAACAAAAAAATTTTTTATATTTTAGATATTTTTAATTATAAATTAATAAAAATAAATTTTATTTATATTTTAATTATAATATTATTTATATATATTATATATAAAATTTAAATATATATATAAATTTTATTTTTAAAATATATAATTATAATATATAAATTTTATATTATTTTTTTATATATTATATTTTATTATAAATATATTATATTATATATATTATATATATAAAATTTTAAAATATTTATATATATATTAAAATTAAATATATAAAATATATATAATATATAATATATATTTTATATATATATATATAATAATGTTTATTTATATATATATATAATTATAAAATTTTAAATATAAAATTTTAAAATATAAATATATAATATTTTATTTTAATATATAATATAAAATAAAAATATATATATTATATATATATATATATATATATATATATATATATATATAAAAAGTATATTTATATATAATATATATTTAAAAAATTATATATATTAATTTTTATATATTATATATATTATAATTATATAATATATATTATTATTTTATTATAATATTTAAATATATAATAATTATATATATTAATGTGTATAATTATATATATTTATTTATATTTATATATATATATATTAAATTATTTTTTTTAAAAATAATATATATAAAAAAATTTTTATAAATATAAAATTTTAATAGTTATATATATAATATAAAAAATATATTTTTAAATATTATATATTTATAAAAAATTTTTTATTTTTATAATAAAATTTTTTAATAAATATAATTATAAAAATTTATTATATATTATATATATATATATATATATATATATATATAATATATATATTTTTATATATTAATAATAGATATATTTAAAAGTATATTAAAAATATTATAGAATATATTTTAAATACGTATATTTTTATTAAATATTTTAAATTTTATTATATATATATATATAATATATATATAATATATTAGAATATTTTTTATATTATATATTTTAAAAATATTATATATTATTATATTTAATTATATATATGTAGTAAAATATATAAAATATTTATATTTATTTATATATTGATTTTTTATTATATTAATATATTAGTATATTAAAAAATAAAATATTTTTATAAAAATAAAATATATATATAAAATTTATATATAAAATTATTTATTATTATTTAATTATACTATATATTTTTAATATCTATTTTTATAAATAAAATTATATATAATATAATTATTTATTTTAAAAATTATATTTATATAATTATTATTCTAATTTTATATGTTAAATATTATAATATATAATATATATATATATATATATAATAAAATATATTTCTATTCTAATATAAAAATTTAAAAATTTTTATATATATAAGTATTATATTTATTATTTATATATA
>JACEEZ010016314.1:30000-32500 GCA_016584305.1 Chionoecetes opilio
ACGTATCTAGCGTTACAGCTAGAACATTTTAATTCGTAATTATGTTAAAAAGGGTTTAGGTTAGATTTATATTTTAAATGGTTCTTAAGGGTAAAAGAATTAGTAAAAAAAAATTAAAATTTTGAGTAGGAAGATGTAAATCAAGTAATCATTGGGTTTTTTTTCGAATGGTTAACGAGTGGGCCCTAAATGGATGTTTAAAAATAGTGTGTGTCTAATATCGGTTCGGGGTTCGTTCGACTTGGGGTTCTTTTCATTTGGAAAATTTGGGGATGGTTGCTTTTAAATTAATTTTGGGGGGAGCCATTATTTTTTAAAAAAAAAATTTGTAAAAGGGGTTTGATTTTATTACAAAAGGGAAACCAATTAGAAAAAAACAAGCATCTGTGTGTAAAGGTCTTAATAGTATTGATTTTAAAAAGGTTGGGATGAATGAAACATATTGATTCCCCGCCCGTGAAAATAGGCTTTCATAAATGGGTGGGGAAGATAATTATTTTTTCGGAACTGGATACCAAAAATGGTAGTGATAAATTTGGGTTTTCAAAATTTATATGTGAAAATTTAAATTTTTGGGGCTGCGAGTTAAGGTAGTTCAAAAAAAAGGGAATTGCTCAGTATTTTTAAAAAGTAAAAAAAATGTCGTCTACATCCGTTTTAATAAAAAGGTTCAAATGCTTAGGGGCGTTTAAAAGCCCATGTCTTCAGGTGACATGAAAGGCTTTGCAAATGAAGGACCTAGGCACGACCCCCAGGAAAAACCTCAGTTTGGACATAAAGTTTTTTGTTAAATAAAATGGGAGTTTTTTAGTAAGTTAATAAATCAAGGAAATTTTTTTTTTGTGAATTAAAAAAATGGTAGCTTTTTGAAAAAAAATTATCAGGATTTTTTCAATAGTTCATCTAAGGAATATTTTAAATAGTGATGGATGTCAAAACATCCATTACCAAAGTTGTTTGTTAATTGTTTTTAATTTATGTGCAAATTCAAAAAGTTTTAATTGTTTTTCATTATAGTTAGTGGGGGCAAAATGGGCAAAATTTAGTAGGTTTTTAGTTAAGGGCCTATGTACTAAAATAGGACGTAAGGAGCTACCTATTTTATGTGTTTTTGGTAATGCAAAAGGACCCCAGGGAAAAGCCCGGGAAAAAAATATGGAAAAATCTTTAGTAATAACTTTTAATTTTAAAATAATGCTCTAAAGGGGACGGATAAGTCTGTCCCCCCATTTTTTGATGAAAAAAAATGTATTTTTAGTGAGGACTTTTAAATTTAGTTTTTTTCACCAAGGTGGTTCAGCTTTGTTAATATCTCATTTTTTTTCTAAAAATTTCTGTACCGCGTCCTTTTCGGGTCTAGTGTTAGGATGTATCATCAATTTAAAGGGCATTTTGGGCATCAAATTGAATTTGTGGGGGTTTTTGGGGAAGAAAGTGTGTATTAATTAAATTCGCGATATGTGATGGGCAATATAGAGATGCCCCCGAAAAGTTATCCCCCCTCCGTAATAAATGTTTTTTTTTGCTTTATATTTTTAAATGTATAAAGCTTCTCAAATGTAAATGTTAAATATACATTGACTAGTTAATATTAAATTTTTGGAAGGAAAAAGGGAAACCCAGGAAGTAAATCTTTTTCAGTAGGATTAAAAGAACGGTTAAAAGATTAATTTCGCTTTTTCCTTTTGACAGAGTGTTCCAGGGAATGCCTAGAGAGCACAGTTTTTTTTTCCTAGACAAGCTTTAGCTGTTTTGAATTTAGAGTCATACTACGTACTAATTATTAAAAAGACAAAATTTAAAAACAAGCCATGACAAGGTGTTTTTTGGATCAATTTAGTTTTTTTTAAAATCCCCTTGGTTTTTTTAAAAGCCTGTTTTTTTTTCTTTTAATTCTAAGTTTTTGTAATTTGAATTGAAATACTTATGTGGGTGCATTTTTTTTTTTAGCATGGGTTATATAATTTAATTGGAGGAAGTTAGGGTTTTCCCCCAAATTTTTTCAGGTTTGCAAAAATTTTATATCTAGTCAATCTTTTTTACTTTGTATCAGTTTTCTGTTTACGGTATTGGGATAGAGAGCATTACATACCTACGTTTTAGGGCATCAATTAAGGGGACATTTTTGGGGGAATTTTTTTTTTGAGGTAAATAATAATACCCAGATTATCACCCCCCTAACCAGGCTTTTTTTTTGGGGGTGAGAGTGCCCCAGCTGGAGATCTCTTCTTACTGCCTCCCTGGGCTGCTGGGAAGATTCTTAGTTGGTATTCTTAGGAGATATCTTGACATTCAGGGTGACAAAGACACTCGTCATTCTTGGGGTTGTTTATGCGCAACGTTTCGCCAAAAGACACTTGGCATCATCAGGCTATAATAGTTAAAAAATTAATATACTATAATGCTAAAAAGCGAACATCTAAAATAATTTTTTTTTTAAACAATAAAGTAATCCTATATTATCTAAAAATACTAAATAATAAATAAAATACAATTTGTA
>JACEEZ010016314.1:42500-70000 GCA_016584305.1 Chionoecetes opilio
TGTTACACATATTCTATAATTTTAATACCTTTTTATTCTTTTTTATTATCATTGTTCTTATATCATCGTCATAATGAATATTCAAATGACTCATCTATCATTAATTGACTATCGTATTTTTTTATTAATATTAATAATAGTAATATCATTATTATTATTATCATTATTATTATCATTATATGTAGTATTACTTTTATCAACATTATCATCATCATTACCACTATTATAATCATTATCGTTTTCATTATAGATATTTGTATCATTCGCATTCTTATTATCTTTAACGCTATTGTTGTTATTATCATTATCATCATTACTATCACTATTATTATAGTTACCATCATTATTATTATTATTGTAACTGTTATTATTATCATTATTACGGACATTATTTCATTTTTCATTATCATATCTATTATTATTATCATTATTTTTATTATCATCATTTATATCATTATTACTGCCATTAGTATTAATGTAATTTTCTATCATCATCAACATTATCATCATTTTCATGTATGTGTGTGTGTGTGTATTTGTGTGTGTGTGTGTGTGTGTGGTGTGTGTGTGTGTATGTGTGTGTGTGTGTGTGTGTGTGTGTGTGTGTGTGTGTGTGTGTGTGTGCGCGCGCGAGAAAAAGGGAGGGAAGGAGAGAGAGAGAGAGAGAGAGAGAGAGAGAGAGAGAGAGAGAGAGAGAGAGAGAGAGAGAGAGAGAGAGAGAGAGAGAGGGAAACGGGAAATGGAGGGATTAAAGGATTAAGAATGGAATGTGCGTGTGATTAAATTTTTTTCTTCTCCCTTCCTTTCATCTTTGCTTGTTTTTGAAGAATTTCGTCAATTATCGACGCAGCTGAGATGGATCTCCAATGTAACCAGACAGCTCTCTCTCAGACTACCCCTAGAGAGCTGGCTGCTAGTGTTTATAGTGTTGGCCGAAGCCAGCACCCCGGGAGGCGGGTTACAAACCCCTGGCTAACACCCGGTACCCATTCACTGCTGGGTGGACAGGGGCTCGGGTTTTAAGGAAACAGCCCAACTGTTTCCGCTCCGCCTGGGGATCAAACACGGGACTTCTCGGTTGTGAACCGAGCGTGCTACCCCTACACTACGGAGTACCCAAATATGGGTATCTGTCTGTATATTATTATTTCTCTCTCTCTTTCTCTCGCTCTCTCGCTGTCGGTCTCTTGCTGTCGCTCTCTCGCTCTCGCTCTCTCGCTCTCGCTCTCTCGCTCTCGCTCTCTCGCTCTCGCTCTCTCGCTCTCGCTCTCGCTCTCTCGCTCTCGCTCTCGCGCTCTCTCGCTCTCGCTCTCGCGCTCTCGCTCTCGCTCTCTCGCTCTCGCTCTCTCGCTCTCTCGCTCTCGCGCTCTCGCCCTCTCTCTCTCTCTCTCTCTCTCTCTCTCTCTCTCTCTCTCTCTCTCTCTCTCTCTCTCTCTCTCTCTCTCTCTCTCTCTCTCTCTCTCTCTCTCTCTCTCTCTCTCTACGGCTTGGGTCCTATTTGACTATGGCCATTTCGAGTTGGGTCCCAATTGACTCGTGGACGAGTTAGCTTGAGGCCTTTTTAGCATGTGTCCCATATGGCCCGTGGCCGAAGTGAACTAAGGACCACTTGACCTCAGTACCAATCGCTACAGTACCAAATGACCTGCACCCCTTGGGATAAACCTCCGGAGGGTTCTTCGTGTGGGCTTGTGGAACGTTCTGAGCCTCTCAGACGATCGTCGACTACCTCTCCTATCAGGCGAGCTCAGTAGGCTGAGGGTGGATATAGTGGGACTCTCTGAGACGAGGAGGCCTGGCAGTGGCCAGACTAGCTGTGGGGGTTACACTTACTACTGGTCCGGTATGAGCAATGGTCTCCGAGACCGGGGAGTAGCTATAGGCATCTCCAACAAACTGCAGCCGTCAGTTGTTGAAGTTACTCCGGTTGATGAGCGTATAATGCGGGTGAGGATGAAACACACTCTGGGTTTCATGTCTCTTGTTGGAGTGTACGCTCCTACTGAGGTGCGTAAAACTGAAGAGAAAGAGATGTTCTACGCCAATCTCGACTCTGTATTAGACCAGTGTCCTCCTCGTGACACACATATTTTCTTGGGCGACTTCAATGCTACTAATGGCACTGTGAGAGATGGCTACGAGTTATGTGTAGGTTCAACATCCCCCATGAACCCCATGGCTCCGGTACCAGAAACATTGACAGTTCTCTGCTTCTGAATTTTGCAAGGTTCAGAAGGTTGATAATTGCAGGTTCTTAGTATCAGAGACCAGAGCTACACCGCTGGACATGGTATAGTAATAACGGAGGGTTAGCTAAGGAGATTAACCACGTCTTCGTTAGTACTCGTTGGAGGATCCTCCAAAATTGCGGGGTTTACCGGAGTGATAAGTTCTTTGGAACATATCACAGTCTTGTTGTTGCTACACTTATGCTTCATGTCAAGTCCAGAAGAATCTTTAAGAGGTAACCATACTGTGTTTCATCTTGAGAAACTGAAGGAATTGACATGTTCCAATGAGTATGCGGTGGCAGTCTCAAATCTGTTTGATGTGTTCGGTGCCCTCGAGGACCCTGTAGAACTGTGGAATACCTTCTAACGTGAAACTCTACAGGCTGCCAAAGAGTGTATTGGGGAGCGCCCGAGGTCAAGGCGTGGTTTTTGTCTAACGGAACGCGGGGAAAAAATCGGGAGGGCCCTCCCGCTGGCTGGGAACCAGGACCAGCACGGGCTCTGTCACGCCGACTAAACCCTCCTGGGGAGAGACAAGGGAGATATTCAGGGGGCCTCGCTGAGGATGTCGAGGGTCATTTGAAGGCTAATGCCTCCGACCCGCCTACCGAGCCCGAAGAATCTCCGTTAAAAGTCTCCATCTCGGGGGAGTGCTATTCGAAAAAACAGAGGGGCGCCTCGTGTCGGACATGGATGGGCAGATGGCCGTTGGGCTGATACTTTTGGGAATTTTTTCACAGTGAACCCTCCAACTGAGCGCTTCAACCCCTGGGTTACAGGCATGGGTCCCGTCCCCTCCCATTAACGAAACCCGCAACCCTCTTGACAAATCAGAGAGGCTGTACAAAGTTGGGGGTGGAAAGGCAGCTATGTGTGAAAATATAGTGGGAGTCCTCAAATTTGGGGTGAGGCCTGATCCGCGATTGCATGCTGTCCTGATTGCCTGTCAATCAGGTACCATTCCTACTGAGGGGAAAAGGGGGGCTGGCCGTCCCTTCTGGAAAAGAAAAGGGGGGCCGTCAGGACTGCAAACAATTACCGTGTATTCCCTCTCAGCGTACCAGGCAAGGGGTGCTTCCCTCTATTGCTGACAGGGGATCCGAGCCATCTGTTGAAGCATCAGAGACTTCAGCAGTCTGGTCACCCTGGGGAAATCACAACAGATCGACCTATCGTTTTTCGTGTCCTGGTGGAACGAAACGTCGATTTTCGCGGGGGATTTTTCCAGCCTTATTTTTCTGATAGGTGATTGACTCAGTGAATCGTGAGCACCGGGACCCTTCTGCGACTTCGGGGGGATTCTCCCCGGACTATGGTTTGAGACTGACTGTATTATGGGACGGAGAGTGCGTGAAGTGTGGGCAGCTGTTCCAGCTTTTTTCCTGGAACACAGGGGTTTAGGGAATGGTGCATCCTTGCCCTTCACCCTTTTCAACAGTTGTATGGCAGGTATTAGCATAGTTGTAGATCAAAGTTTTGTGGAAAATCCCCCCGGGAAAACCATACACTGTCTTTTTTTTGCGAGAGCTTTAAACTTTGTTTTTGTCGCTGGGTCCTGGTTTTTTGCTCTCGAGGCCTGCACGGGAGGCAAAAGTCTTTGGGACTTAGGCTCCCGGTCATGCTAGGTCCAGGTGTTTGGAGGGGTTACATACTACGTAGATGAAAAACATAGCTGCGTATGGTTTATGCGTGCGGCGAGGCTTGAAATTTTGGAAAAGGTTTTTCATACCCTTGGGAGCGCCCATAATGGGGGCGGGTACATCAAAAAGTCATACGGCGGTGGCATAACCCCGGGGCTATGGGTCGCTCAGCACGAGTATTTTTGGGGTTTTTGGTACCCTCGCAAAAGGCAAGAAAAAGGATCTTCAAATCGCTTTGGTCCCGTTTTCCTATGGATTGAACTTCCACTAAAAAGCGCTTGTAAGGCGAATCGGTCCTTTGGTAAAATGTCTTTGCGGTCATGGGGGAAAAGCAGGGGGTGATTCGTGTCAAATCGCGATTGCACCCTAAACTGAATCATCCTATAACCTGCCACCCCCCGTTCATTTTTTTTTTTTTTTTTACTTATGTGCCTTCGCGCCGCAGGCATAACCTCCAGGGGTTGGATGGTAGGCCCTAGAGCTCACTTGAGGGTTGTGATGGTTGGCCCTTGGCTGTGGGGGCGCAGGCAGGGTTTTATATAAAACCTTATTGAAAATCAATACTGCCCCCCCCTTTTCCCCCGCACTCAACCGTCGAAAATAAGTTTATCAAGTGGGGGTTCTTAGGCCCAAATCGACGGCTCGATTTTTTTTTTAAACACCACTCGGGGATCAAACCGGGTCACCGAGAACGCCACCCCCGGGGCAACCACTCTGCTTACCCCCTCCCCAAAATGGCGTATACCCCCAAAGGTTTTATTTATTGATCATTATTTAAAATATTATCATTATATTTATTATATTTTATTGTTATTAGCATATAAACCATTTTACTCTTCGTATTTTTTTATATTGAATTTCGTGATTTTCTTATTTGTCATTTTTTTTTATTATCATTATTTTAAATTTTTATTCTAATTTTTCATATATTTTCATGTAAATAATTATCCATACTTATTATGATTATAATATATCCTTATATTTTTATATTCATAATAGATGAAACATTACTATAGTCTATTCCTTAACTTGGGTTTTTGGGAGCTGCTCGATTTTTGTAAGGACGCGCTGTTGGTGATAGACCGGGGTGGGTGGTGGTGGTGGGTACCTTGCTTTTGCCCCCCTACCCAAAACCCCCTTTCGTTGCCTCAGAAAATATTTATATTTTTTTTTCCTTAACTCACCTCCCACCAAAATAGGGCCCATTTTGTTTGTATCTGTCATCAGTGATTGGTCAAAAATATCAACCCTTTCGTAACTCAATGGGTAAAAAAAAAATCATGACTGATATCACAGGGGTAGGCGATTTTCAGGGTTTTGTGCATTGAAATGTTGTACCCTACCCGATATTCCAAGCTAAACCCAAAAATATTTTGGTTAAACTGAGCCTACTATCGTGTTCAGAACATTGCTGCTATCTTTAGCTAAAAGATTTCAGTAACCACCAATTAAGATAATTGAAAGGAAATGGGTTTTATAAAAAATTTTATCTGCTTTTTTGTTTCAAATCGCTGAACCCCCCATCATTTTCTCGCATTAAATTTGAATGCTGTTTCAAAACCCCTCACAATTTTCCAATTTAAGGGATTCCCGTCCAATAAGGAAAAAAAAATTTTTGGGCAAAGTGGTTAATAAAAAAAAAATTCTGAAACTGTCCCTGACTGGGGAGCATTCTTCCACATGAGAGATGAGTTCTGGGGAGTGCTTAATCCCCGAGGCCTTTTTTTTAAAAAAAACCCCGTTTTTTCCGGGGGGGAAATTTGCTGTGGGGTTTACACTTACTACTGGTCCGGATGAGAAAATGGTCTCCGGCCCGGGGGGAGTAGCTATGGGCATCTCCCAAACTGCGCCGCGTTTTTGAATTTTAAACCCCCCGGTTGAAGACTTTAAAAAGCGGGTGGGTAAAACCACCGGGGTTTTCATGTCTCTTTTGGAGTGTACCTCCTATAGGTCGTAAAACTGAAGAGAAAAGATTTTTTCTGCCAATCTCGACTCTGTATTAGACCAGTGTCCTCCTCGTGACACCATATTTTTTGGGCGCTTCAATGCTCAAAAAATGGCACTGTGAGAGAGGGCTACGAGTTTTGTGTGGGTTCCATCCCCCATGAACCCCATGGCCCCGTACCAGAAACTTGCGTTTCCTGCTTCTGAATTTTTGCGGGGTTCAGAAGGTTGAAAATTGCGGGTTTCTTAGTACAAGACCAAAAGCTACAGCGGGGACAGGGTATGTAAAAACGGGGTTTGCTAAGGGATTAACCCGCCCTTCGTTAGTACTCGTTGGAGTCCCCCAAAATTTTGCGGGGTTTCCCCGGAGTGATAATTTTTTGGAACATATCACAGTCTTGTTGTTGCACCTTATCTTCATGTCAAGTCCGAGAACTTTAAGAGGTAACCATACTGTTTTTTCTTTTGAGAAACAAAGGAATTACATGTTCCAAATGAGTATGCGGTGGCAGCCCAAAATCTTTTGTTTGGGGTTTCGGTCCCCTCGAGGACCCTGTAAACTGTGGAATACCTTCTAACGTGAAACTCTACAGGCTGCCAAAGAGTGTATTGGGAGCGCCCGGGGTCAAGGCTGGTTTTGTCTAAGGGGAACGCTGGAAAAAGGGGGGGGAGGGCCCGGGGGCTGCCGCTGGCGGGAACCAGGACCAGCACGGGCTCTGTCACGCCGACTAAACCCCTCCTGGGGGGGACAAGGAGATATGTCGGGGGCCTCGCTGAGGATGTCGAGGGTCTTTAAAGGCTAATGCCTCCGACCCCCCTACCACCCGAAGAATCTCCGTTCCAAAGTCTCCATCTCGGGGAGTGCATTCGAAAAACAGATGGCGCCTCGTGTGGGACATGGAGGGGCAGATGGCCGTTGGGCTGAGTATTTTTGGGCTTGTTCACAGTGAACCCCCCAAACTGAGCAGCTTCAACCCTGGGTTACAGGCAGTGGTGCCGATCCCCCCCCTTTAACGAAACCGCAACCTCTCTTGACAAATCAAGAGGCTGTACAAAGTTGAGGGTGGAAAGGCAGCTTTTGAAAATATAGTGCGGAGTCCTAAAAGTTGGGGTGAGGCCTGACCGGGGATTGCATGCTGTCCTGATGCCTGTAAATCAGGTACCATTCCTCTGACGGAAAAGGGGGCTGGCCGTCCCCTTCTGGAAAAGAAAAGGGCCGTCAGGACTGAAAACTTACCGGGGTATTAAAATGCTCACGTACCGGGAAAGGGGTTTTTTCCCTCTTTGCTGACAGGGATCCGCAGCCATCTGTTGAAGCATCAGGACTTCAGCAGTCTGGTTCACCCCTGGGAAATCACAACAGATCGCCTATCGCTTCGTGTCCTGGTGGAACAAAACTCGAGTTTCGCAGGGGATGTTTCCAGCCTATTTTATCTCGTAGGTGATTGACTCAGTGAATCGTAGCACCGGGATCTTCTGCGACTTCGGGGGTTTCCCTGCAAGGACTATTTGGTTTGAGACTGACTGTATTAGGGGACGGAGAGTGCTGTGAAGGTGGGGGCAGCTGTTCCAGCTTCTTTCCGGGAAACAAGTTGGGGTAATGGTGCATCCTTGCCCTTCATTTTTCAACATTTTTGTATGGACGGGGGTATTGCATAGTTGTAGATCAAATGTTTGTGGAACACCCCCTCGGCAACACCATACACTGTCTTTTTTTGTCGAGAGCTTAATCTTTGTTGAGTCGCGGGGGTCCTGGTTTTTTGCTCTCGAGGCGCTGCACGGGGGGCAAAGTCTTTGGGACTTGGGCTCCGGGGTCATGACAAAGGTCCAGGTGTTTGGGGGGCTTACATACTACGTAGATAAACTAGCTGCGTATGTTTCTTTGCGTGCGGCGAGGACTTGGGAAATTTTGGGAAAGGTTTACATCCCTTGGGTAGCGCACCAAATGGCGGCGGGTCCATCAAAAAGTCATAGGGCGGTGGCATAACCCCGGTGCTAGGGGATCGCTCAGCAGAGTATTTGGCTTTTTTTGGTCCCCTTCGAAAAAGGAAAAAACCGGATCTTCAAATCGCTTTTGGTCCCGTTTTTCCTATGGATGTGAACTTCACACAAAATAGCGCTTGTAAGGCGAATCGGTGCCTTTGGTAAAAATGTCTTCGCGGTCAGGGGGTAAACCGGGGGGATGATTGGTGTCAAATCAGCGATTGCACCCTGAAACTGAATCGATCCTATAACCTGCCAAACCCCCCGTTCATTATTTTTTTTTTTTTTTTTCTTATGTGCCTTCGCGCCGGCAGGCAGTAACCTCCAGGGGTTTTTGGGTGGTAGGCCCTAGAGACTCACTTGAGGGTTGTGATGGTTGGCCCTTGGCTGTGGGGGCGCGGCAGGGTTTTATAGTAAAGCCTGTATTGAACCCCATACTGCCCCCCTTTTCCCCCAACTCAAACCCTCGAAGATAAGTTTATTCAAGTGGGGGTTTTTTTTAGGCCAAATCGACGGGTCGATTTTTTTTAAGCACCACTCGGGGACAAACCGGGTCACCGAGAACGCCACCCCCCAGAGCAACCCTCTGCTAAACCCCCCCTCCCCCAAAATGGCGTTTCCCCAATGGTTTTATTTATTGATCATTATTGTAAAATATTATCATTATATTTATTTTAATTTTATTGTTATTAGCATATAAACCATTTTTACTCTTCGTATTTTTTTATATTGAATTGCGTGATTTTCTTTTATGTCATATTTTTTATTTTCATTATTTTAAAAATTTATTCTAATTTACATATATTTTCATGTAAATAAATTTTCCATACTTATTATGATTATAATATAAACCTTATTTTTATATTCATAATAGATAGAAACATTACTATTTATTCACTTTAAATTGGGTTTTTGGGAGGCCTGCCCCCCGAGTTTTTTAAGGACGCGCTGTTGGTGATAGACCGGGGTGGGTGGTGTTTTTGGTTGGGGCCCTTCTTTGCCGCTACCAAAACCCTTGCGTTGCCTCAGAAAATATTTATTTTCTTTCCCCCTTAAATCACCCCTACCAAATAGGCCTTTTTGTTTTTTATCATGAATCATCAGTGTTGGGCATAATATCACCTTTTTTCGTAACTCAAAAGGGTAAAAATAAATCGACTGAGTATCACAGGATAGGCGATTTTCAGGGTTTTGTGCTTGAAATGTTGTACTCCCCCACCCGATATTCCCAACTACCAGATAAAATTTTTGGTTAAACTGGCCTACTATCGTGTTCAGAACATTGCTGCATATCTTTAGCTAAAGAATTTTAGTAGACCACCAAAATTAAGATAATTTAAAGGGAATGGCCTGTATAAAAATTTTATCTGCTTTTTTTTTTTCAAAATCGCTGAACTCCCTCATTTTTCTCGCATTAAATTTTTTTAATCGCTGTTTCAAAACCCCCTCAAATTTTCCAATTTTTTAAGTATGTACCCGTCCAAAAAGGAAAAAAAAATTTTTGGGCAAAGTGGTTTAAAAAAAAAATTCTGAAACTGTCCGTGACTGGGGAGCATTCTTCCACATGGAGATGAGTTCTGGGGAGTGCTATCAAGGCTCACCGCACGCGCCAGTTTCAGTAGTTTTACTTTATTAAAAACTTTTTACCACAAATTTTTTTTTTTATTGGTTGGTGCTACTACCCTTAAAAATCGGAAAAAATTTTGAGGATTTTGAAAAAACATTCAAAATGTAATGCGAGCAAACTGATGGGTTAAAGCGAGTTGAAGCAACAAAACAAGACAAAAAGTTTATCCTGTTTTACTTTTCCCTTTAAATTTTCTTAATATTGGTGTGTCTTACTGAAATTTTTTTATGCTCAAGATATGCAACAATGTACCCTAAACACGATAGTAGGCTCAGTTCAACCTAAATATCATCTGGTAACTTGGTAATATCGGGTAGGAGTACAACATATCAATGCACTGAAACCTGAAAATCCGCCTACTCCTGTGATACTCAGTCATGACTTTATTTTTTACCCTATTGAGTTACGAATAGCGTGTTATTATTGACCAATCACTGACTAATTCACTGATACAAACAAAATAGGCCTATCTTGTGTAAGAAGTGAGTTAGGCAAAGAAATATGAATATTTTTCTGAGGCAACGCAAGGGTTTTGGTAGCCCCTAGGCAAGGTACCACCACCCAGACCGAGTCTATCAGCCAATCAGCGATGTCCTTACAAACTCGCGTAGGCATCGAGCAGCTCCCAGCCCAGGAAGCCCAGGAATCCACCGTAAGTGAATAGACTATACCTATATTATCATGATCATCGTTATTTTCATTATCATCGTTATATTTATTACAACTGTTATAATTTTCATTATTAATATCATTATCATTATTATATGTATTGTTGCATCCATATATTTTTATTGTAAAAATTACTCCTATTGTTATTATTTTTGTGACATCATCATTATCATGATTATTTTTGTTGATATTCTTTATTTTCATGTATGCAGTTCTTATCAGTAATAGTATCATTGTTATTCTCATTGTCATAATCTTCATCAATGTAATCTTTTTTTTTACCTATCATCCAAACACTCATTATTTCCATTCTTATTAATATTGCAATAGTCATTCCCTAATAATATATGGTCATTAATATTCATAAATAATACATACCAGATGGAGTCCTGGTGAACCAAACCAGTCAGGCAATGAAGACTGCGTGGAGTTGAGGCCAGAACATGATTTCCAGTGGAATGACGTCAGCTGTAACAACAAAAATCAGTAAGTGCCATGAGTTATGCAACATATAATGCAATAAGATCCTTAATATTGAAAGATAGAATATATGTCTGTCTTACCAATGATGGTAAAACAAGCCTTTCTAGAAATGCACGCAGATAGGTCAGCTACCTCATGCTGCTTTGACTGTTCAGTGGATATGCGGCGCTGTCCCATCAGCTCTTACTTTAATTTTTTCATTTTATATATTGGCCTGGTCTTCAATAGGAATGGCACTTCATTTGTGAATGCCTGTATGCAACAGTATCAGTGGACGCTACTTCACCACAGTCTCATAGAAATGAATGAGTGTTGAATGTCAATAAAGAAAATTTTATAAATTGTAGTCAGAGCCAAAGGTTCTCAAATGGTTTAGCCTGCGACCCCTATAAATAATTTCGAAAGACTTGCAACACCACCCCTACCAAAATATTTCCCATAATCTGATACAAATGCACATACTCTCTCTCTCTCTCTCTCTCTCATCTCTCTCTCTCTCTCTCCTCCTCTCTCTCTTCTCTCGGTTTTCTCTCTCTCTCTCTACTTCTTCTCTCTCCCCTCTCTCTCTCTCTCTATATATTGATCTATATATATATTTATATATATATATATATATATATTTGTTTTATTGAAACTCTATTAATTGGTAGCAAAAGAGGAGTTTATGTGTTAAAATCCTTGTTAGGACGACAAGGAATATTTGTATCAATAGTATACCCTATCAATAGTAATACAAATAATACAAATATAGTATAGTAATACACTAATCAAAACTAATACACTATTAATATATATAAAGTATGTTAATACAAACTAATGCTCTAATATACACAAAATATAAAGAAAGCATACTAATACAGAATTGTATATACTAATATACAAATAATATTAAGAAAGTATATTAATACAATATAATATTAAGCTTGTAATTACAAATATGTTGATAGTAATTTTTATTGAGGTGGTTCCACTTGCAGCCATACATTTACGCTCGATTAAAAGACGTGCAGGGGCGTGGTCCGCCAGCCAAACGCCAAATATGTGCTTGACCTCTCTTTGGAGTATAAAGTTTTTTTTAATGTTGATTACACTGGGGAACAAATTTTTGTTGAGTTAGGTCTGACACTTGTTATTAAGTAAATTTTGGGTGCTGAATCCAAAACTGATCTCAGTTTTTCTCTATCACGTCAAGTTTTTGAACTGTAGGATTTTCGTTTTCTTAAAAAATATGAAAAATACTGTACATGACAGTAACAGTGCTTATTTTATAAAAAGTTGCAAATGTTAACATACAATGAAAAATGAAAGAAATAGGCATGAATAGAATGTTTATTTAACATTATCATGTTTTTAGAAAGGATAAGGCTATAATTGTGTGCAGGTTAAGGTAAAAATTTACGTTTGTAGCTTTGTCTGGAGTGTTCAACTTGAGGACTATCGCGTTTGATGCTCCAACAATAGTCAGCCATCATATGCACATCCCATCTACCCTGGTAACGTTCTTCCATAACCTTCAAATCTTGGTGAAATCGTTCACCTTGCTCGTCGCTAGCAGCACCAAGATTTTCCGGAAAGTTGGCAAGATGCTATGCAAAAAATGTACTTTAATACTCTTTGTTGCAACCAAGCCTTTGTAGCTCTCCAATAGTTTCTGAACAATTTCTGTGAAATTTACTTGCACGTGTTTTTCCAAAAAAGTTCTGACGACGTCTTTGAATGATAGCCAGCATTCTTTTCAAGGTCTGACATAGTACCTTTTGAAATGTTCATCTTTGATGAGCTGTCGATTTGTGGACCATCAAACACCCCGGGCCCTTTGATTTTTTCAATTGACAGCCCAGGAATGCCAAGATGATGTACTTCAAACAGTCGCCATCAGTTGACAATGCTTTTAAAAATTGTTTCATGAGCCCTAGTTTTATGTGCAGAGGTGGGAAATATTATTTCTCCTGTCAACAAGGGGCTCATGTACAATGTTAGGATCTCCCAGGTTTAAGATCAGATCTCGGAGGCCAATTCGTCTGAACCCATGCTTCTCTCGAGCTCTGCTACCCCAAAATACAGAGAAAGCAGGGATACTTTGTGTATCCACGTTGTTGACCAAGAAGGAAGGACACCATTTTAAGGTCAACACAGGTGATCCAATTGTGTTTGTCATATTGCAATAACTCAAGACTCTCTTTACATCTCCATTTTCCCTCACGAAGACAGACCGAATGCCCAATAGGGACTGCGCCAAACAAATTGCCATTGTGTAGAAGGACCCCACTTCAAGCTCCGCTTGGGGCTATCAATAAACAATCGCCCTTCATTTGGATTGTAGATTGAAAGCCCTAATTCCTTAGTAAACCAGGAATGTTATGGCAAAAAACAAAACCGCTGGCACTTCGAAAATACTGCAGAAATGTACTTTCTCTGGTTCGAAAGTATGATACCTTCACTCCTTGTTCAAGTATGTTTTTCTCGTTCAGTCTTGATGCTAGTATTTCTGAAGCTTTTTTGGATAGGCCCAAAATCACGTGCTAAACATTCAACTCGTGCTGATCAATCCCTTACGAACTGAATCCTCGTGAATGTCAAAATCTGCATCATTGCTGTCACTGCGTTCTTCAAAAATCACTCAGATCTTCTAGAGGAGGTTTGGGGTTCGAAAACTGGCACTGGAATTTCAGCTGAATGAGGCATTGGTCTTATAGCTGACGGTAGATTAGGATATTCTATTTTACTTTTATTTTTTTTGTTAAATCCTGATGTTTTCACTAAACAAAAGTAACAGTCTGGGGAATGTTCTTTTTGCTCTCGCCAAACCATGGGGATACCAATGCCAACTTTTCACGTGTTCCTTTGGTCCCATCCTTAAACTCTCGACACACTGCTTGCACACTTTGTGAGGGGCCCATAGCTTGTCTTGATCACCGAGTTTCACTTTAAAATATGCGAAATATGCTTGTTTGACAAATACGCTGATGCTTGCCCTCTGACTTGGAATGGTGAACTACCCCATATATAGCAGAAAGGGGTCAGGGTTGTTTAGGCATTTACGACGAAAACGTAGCAGGAGCAGACATGATCTGAAACAAAAGAAATATATACCTATGTAAATAAAACACTAAGCTGGAATAGTTACAAGCTTTGAAAAAAAAAAAAACAGCATAAAAAGAAATAGAAATTACAATGGTATTTGTTACAAGGGTTTAAAAGAAAAGCCATAACAATCCTCCTAATTCCTACTATCCTAGCTTTCTGTTTGCAGATATTGATAGTACTGACCTATTGGGAGCTGCCCCACACCTCTCACCGCACTGTCCTCAATTGTAACTGCACAAACAAGTTGCCCCATAGCTCTCGATGATCAAATCGTAATCAGCTTTGGGAAGTTTTACTACAGCTCACAAGTGGAGTTTTGCTTATCTGGAGGGTAAGCTGTGGAGAAAAAACTTGACGTGCTAGAAAAAAACTGACTACAGATTTGGAATCAGCATGCCAATTTTAGTCTAAATAAGCTCATAAATCTAACTCAACAATTTTTTTTCTTCAAATTGTTCCCCAGTGTTATTGATGGTAAGGGCATATATATCAGAAACTGATGGGTGACATCTTGTCATACATGAGCAATTTGTGCTAGGAGGCGAAATCCAAGATGGTCGCCATCGAATCTGGGAAAATCTATTTTCCTCATATCTTCGTAACTATATGAAATAGAAACACGAATGATAGGTCCTTTTATATGTTTTCAGGCATCAAGATTACAATGCTGCCATTATTATATCAATAAAACACACGCAAAAAAGATGGCCGCCATAAATGTGTTTTTCATTGCAGAAAATTGACTTTCTCAACAGCCATTACTAGATCTGATTAACGACATGCACTAGCACGGATTGGCAAGATCTGTGTGGTATTATTAATAAAATAAACGCTTATTTGTATATTATTTTGCATTTATTGCAACGATGCATGAGTTAATTTCTGGTTAAATCACATGACACAAATTGTTGGTTTAATCACTCAAAACACTTATGTATTCTGTTAAAGGTAAGATATGGATTTTAATTTTTCGACTGATAGTCACTGTCACAATTCACAAAGCATTTGTGTTGCAGCAAATTCCATCGTGACAGGCACAGAACATTGTGCACGATAGATTGGCACTCCGGCAACCACATCTGGATGAACGACAAGGTGTGTCACTCTCGCATCCACACCTGATCAGTCGCAAGACAGCATCTGGTGCAAGGCTGACTGTATCCGGGACTGTCGTAGGTACAAGTGATCTGTTGGTTTCATCTTTCTTCCATCCATATTTTTCAACGTACAGTTCTGGTGGATCCGCGTCTTTCACGGCGCGCCATATGGATGCTTGATGATGCGCACGTTTCACGTTTTCCTCGAAGGCAGATGGTCGATGGTAGAGAGCATAATTTTGGTGTTGATGTATACCCTTTACCTGTTTTTGCTGCCCAAGCACCGAGTCGTGGATTTGACATCGTGTCACTGTTGTTCTGTCCATAGCAAGCAGTCATGAATTTCGTTGCCTGCTGTATCACCGAGGGCAGCGAAGCATCAATTTGTCCCAGAAGTGACAGAAGAAGTCCACTTCTTACAACTTTCAGAACAGTGATTTTTCCAATGCCGAAACAGCAAGCAACTGTGTCGCAACCAGAAAGTGCATGAGCAGCTAGGATTTCTGGTATGATATCTATGTGCTTCTCAACGGTCTTGCCGATATCGACTATTGCTCGATCTTTGATTGGAGATTCCATACTCACCATGATTTTAAGACTATCTTCCAGATAGTAATGTAGAAGCAGTACAAACACGTCTGTGTCATCTGATAAGACGGTGATGCTTGTGGGTTTCTCCTTTGCAGCCATGAAAATTTGTTGAACGATGATGATATCTGCCTCTTCATGTGTAGTGTTCATATCCCCTCTGTTGCTGAACTCCTCCATTGCTGATCTCAATCGGAGTTTTGTCTTGGGATCTGATGATCAGCTTGTGATTCTGTACGTGGCTTCGATGGAAAGAAACGTCGCCTTTGAGTTCAGTGCAGATTATGTCAATGAGCTGCTTCTTATTTTCAGTGACAGTCAGGATTACTTTCTGTGATGGCAGCTCCGTTGTAAACTTGAGCTGGTGAACTCTACTGGCTTCAGTGTTCCTCGCACTTCTTGTGACACCTTTTGTGCTGTACTCATTGTACCGATCAAACACCAAGTACACATCTCCTTTTTGCAGTTTCCTTTCAATATGTTGTCTGAAGTTTGACACATACGTTTTTACTGTACCACCCACAGGCCAGTGTATCATCCAGAGGAGAGCAACACGATACATAACAGAAAGTAAGTCTTGTTCACGCGAGCTAGCTTGCGATCGCCGGTTCACCCTCCCAGTGCGAGCATAGAACTCATAATTACCAATCTTTGGGTAATGCTGGGACCTCACACATCACACACCCCCATCTCCTTGCTCAAGGGAGACAGTAACCGCCCAAATTTGTTAAAGAACAATCCCCGGTAGCAGTGAGGATTCGAAACGCCTACCACATAATGACATTCCAGCACGCTATCAACTTGACCATCGGGACGGTTTTTTTTTTTTGTGTGTGTGTGTGTGTGTGTGTGTGTGTGTGTGTGTGTGTGTGTGTGTGTGTGTGCGTGCGTGCGTGCGTGCGTGCGTGCGTGCGTGCGTGCGTGCGTGCGTGCGTGCGTGCGTTTGTGCGTGCGTTTGTGCGTTTGTGCGTGCGTGCGTGCGTGCGTGCGTGCGTGCGTGTGTGTGTGTGTGTGTGTGTGTGTGTGTGTGTGTGTGTGTGTGTGTGTATGTTTGAGTTTGTAAACCTAATTTTATTTCTGCAGGTACGTGTGCAGTGTTCCCAATATTTCCACAACTTCTACAGTGCCTCCTTACGCCACGCATAGTATGATAGACCTCCATTCTGACCTCACGACAGACTACCCTCCCAACCTCACGACAGACTACCCTCCCAACATCACGACAGACTACCCTCCCAACCTCACGACAGACTACCCTCCCAACCTCACGACAGACTACCCTCCCAACCTCACGACAGACTACCCTCCCAAACTCACGACAGACTACCCTCCCAACCTCACGACAGACTACCCTCTCAACCTCACGACAGACTACCCTCTCAACCTCACGACAGACTACCCTCCCAACCTCACGACAGACTACCCTCCCAACCTCACGACAGACTACCCTCTCAACCTCACGACAGACTACCCTCCCAACCTCACGACAGACTACTCGTGGTGTGCTAGCGGCTGGAGCAATTACAAGTCCTTCTGCTACAAACTATTCACGACACCGCGTACATTTTCCCAAGCTGCATACAACTGTAGAAATATAGGCGGGAACTTGGCCAGTATCGGCAGCGAGGAAGAACAATCTTTTGTGCAAGGTGAGTTAAAACTCCTCCCTTCTTCCACGACAAGGGATCAACACTAACTATTGTATTCTGAAAACAGTTAGGTCACCCTTCTCGATACCTCCTACCTGTGTTGAATTGCTGCAAGCTTTAACTCTTGCCGGCAGGTCTGCTTACAACCCACACGTATATTGGCCTGAACGACTTTGAAAATGAAGGCGACTTCGTCTGGCAGGACGGTTCTCCCTTCAGTTATAACAGGTTAGCCGATGTTAGTTAATATGACATTATTTCATTAATAAACATGCATCCTGATTGATATGTGACGATCATGTTACTACATGATATTTCTTTCAATCAAAATCTTCAATTGTATTTTCACCAGTATCTTTTTTATTATTGATTTCTTCCTCATGATTACAAACAATGTATTTTTATTCATTTCCATCATCACTGATATCAATTGAGTAAATATGATTATCTTTACTATCTTATCAATATCGTTATTGTTATTATTATTTTTTGTATTCTTATTCTTATTCACCTTACTATTATTCTCTATGAAGAGATAATGATGGTGACAAGGGCTGGAAATTGAGAACTGAATTCCTAAATAGTTTCACTCAACTGTCATCTTCGAGCAATACCCAGATAGCCAGCTGGGCAAAACCATTTATGAATAAAGTTCTTGATTTTCAGTCCGTGTCACCTTCATCAACTCTTCCCACACTTTTCGATATGTCCGCACATTTTTCATGATCATATTATTATTTAGCTTATTTTAAAGATTATTATCATAATTAATGTTTTTTATATTATTATTATTTATATTTTGTATGAGTACCAGGTCGGAGTCCAACCCCTGGTCAGGGCTTTGTAGGAACCTCAACACACGAAGGTGTAAAAGTCGAAACGAACGACTCCAAGCCACTTCAACTCGATGGGGTCAGCAATGACTCTAATCCATCACGACCAAGACTGACAAAAAAATTTATCAAATAAGACAAATTGTATAAAAGTACCAGGTAGGATTCGAACCCCTGGTCAGGGTGTGGTACCCACCTCTTCATACAAAGGTGCAAAAGTGGAGAAGAAGATATTCACCATTTACCTCAACTCGACGGTGGCAGCAAATATTTTAGTATATCGCGTGTGATATATTAAAATAGTGTTTGTTATTTGCTGAAGCTTGCGCTCTGAAGCACATGTCGGGATGAGGTCTACCACTTATATCCATATAGACACCACATACCCGGCAGAATCTACTCCCATTTAGAGTCTGGTCTGGATTTTATGGGGCGAGCGGCCTCCCCCGACTGTGTTACCGCAACTCTGTCTTAGTTGAGTCCTTAAATTTGAAACGGCATTGCAGTTGTCTTTAGAGTGTCTGTTGCACTCATGGATTACACAGAAGGAAGGATTTCGTGTTGCACCTCGGGGAACAGCAGTGTTACCAGAACCAGTATTTCCCAGTCATGCAGGTTTACGGTTAGAAGTCGTCTGTAATTATGCGCGGTCATGTGTACCAGTAGAGATTATCTTACCGACTGAGTCCATTGAAGCATGTAATTGCCCGGACGATGCTTCAAGTTTCCTTTGGCGGCGGCAAATATTCAATTTGACACAACGTAGATTTGAAGTGTGCCACTCGCTTTGACAACAATGGCATGTCAAGATATATTTTTTATGAAGATTAAGTATTGCTGCAACGGCCGCATAAGATATATCTATATCTCTACCGGCTACATCAGGCTGAGTAGTTGCTACAGATGACACAGTCATGCGAATTTTGCCATCCTTCTCTTCTATCTTGTTTTTTTAATTCAAATACATGCAGTACTTCTTGTGGGCCATGATTAAGAGACAGTGTTTTTCCTGAAGTTACCTCTTAGCGACATCATATACACT
The DNA here is from genome assembly GCA_016584305.1 of Chionoecetes opilio. Lineage (NCBI taxonomy): Eukaryota > Metazoa > Arthropoda > Malacostraca > Decapoda > Majidae > Chionoecetes > Chionoecetes opilio. The sequence continues at coordinate 61,374 of JACEEZ010016314.1, forward strand.
TAAGCTTCATGTCAAGTCGAGAATTAAAAATCTCAGGAGGTAACCATGCTGTGTTTCATCTTGAGAAGCTGAAGGAAGTGACATGTGCCTATCAGTATGCAGTGGCAGTCTCAAATCGGTTTGATGTGCTTGGTGCTCTCGAAGACCCTGTAGAACTGTGGGATACCTTCAAACGTGTAACTCTCCAATCTGCCAAGGAGTGTAATGGGGAGTGCCCGAGGTCAAGGCGTGGTTTTGTCTCGACGGAGACACTGGAGCAAATCGAGGAGAGTCGCGCTGCCAGGCTTGCTGGGAACCGGGACCAGCATAGGGCTATGTCACGCAGGACTAGAACCCTCCCGGGGAGTGACAAGGACAGGTATGTCAGGAGTCTCGCTGAGGATGTCGAGGGCCATTTGAACGCTAATGACCTCCGACCCACCTACCGAGCCCTGAAAAACCGAAACTACCGAACCCTCCGTTCCAAGTCTCCATCTCGGGCAAGTGCTATCCAAGCAGCAGATGGGCGCCTCGTGTCGGACATGGATGGGCAGATGGCTCGTTGCGCTGAGTACTTTGGTCAGTTGTTCACGGTAGACCCTCCAATTGGGCAGCTCCACACCACTGTCATCCACGGGCAGTGGATACCGATCCTCCCATTGAAGAAACGGCATCCTCTCTTGACGAAGTTAGAAAGGCTGTAGTAGAATTGAGAGGTGAGAAGGCATCTGGTGTTTGTAATATCAGTGCGGAGCTCCTCAAAGCTGGGATTTGGGCCATGGTCCGCGGGTTGCATGTTGTCCTTACTGCCATGTGACAATCAGATACCATTCCTCCGACTGGAAAAGGAGGCTGGCCGTCCCTATCTGGAAAGAGAAAGGGGACCGTCAGGACTGCAACAATTCCCGCGGTATTTCATTGTGCAGCGTGCCAGATAAGGTGCTTGCCCATCTATTGCTGACATGGATCCGCAGCCATCTGTTGAAGCATCAGAGACTTCAGTAGTCTGGGTTCACGCCTGGTGTATCAACAACAGATCGTATCCTAGCGCTTCGTGTCCTGGTGGAACGCCGACGTGAGTTTTGAAAGGGGATGTTTGCAGCCTATGTTGATCTCAATAAGGTGTTTGACTCAGTGGATCGTGAGTCACTCTGGGATCTTCTGCGAATTCGCGGGATTGCTGAGAGGACTATTGGTTTGATGACTGGTCTGTATTATGGGACTTAGAGTGCTGTAAAGTGTGGGGTAGGTGTATCCAGCTTCTTTCCTGTGAATACAGGTGTGAGGCAGTGGTGTGTCGTTGCCCATTTACTTTTCAACAGTTGTATGGACTGGGTATTAGGCAAAGTTGTAGATCAAAGTGATGGTGGAGCATCCCGCGGCAACACCAATATCACTGATCTTGTTTTGCCGATGATGCAGTAATCTTTGTGGAGTCGCTGGGGGTCGTGGTTATTGCCCTCGAGGAGCTGCACGAGGAAACAAAGTCTTTGGGACTTGAGGTCTCCTAGGTCAAGACAAAGGTCCAGGTGTTTGGAGGCTTACAGTACTACGTAGATGAAACAGTAGCTACAATATGTTCATGCGTGCGGCGAGGACATTGAGATCTTGGAAAGTTTTACATTCCTTTGTAGCACAGTCCATAATGGCGGCGGGTTACGTCAAAAAGTCGTACGGCGGATGGCATACCCCACGGTGCTATGGAGTCGCTCAGCACGAGTATTTGGCGTTTTTGGTACCTCTGCAGAAGGACTATGAACCGGATCTTCCAAGTCGCTTGTGATCCCTGTCTTACTGGATGGATGTGAGACATGGACACTAAATAGCGACTTGGTAAGGCGAATCGGTGCCTTTGGTAATAAGTGTCTTCGCAGAGTCATGGGGTATCACTGGGATGATTACGTGTCAAATCAGCGATTGCACCGTGAAACTGAATCGAGGCCTATTACCTGTATAGTCTTTCAGCGCTAACTTCGGCTATATGGGCATGTGGCACGCTATCCTGAAACCAATCCTTCCCACCGGGTTGTATCTGTAAGCGACAATCTGGCGTGGAGGAGGCCAAGGGGGTACACACAAGGATCGTGGCTGGTGCAAGTTGATGTTTCCTCTCGAGAGTTGCTTGGTATGGGAAGGGAGTCTTTATGGGGACTCGCGCGGCGTGACCCCTTGAGTGGCGTCGTAGGGTGGGCTAGGCGATGCGCACCCCGGCGTAATATTATTATTTTTTTTTTTACATATGTGCCTACCGCACCGGTAGGCAGTAACCTCCAGGGGTGGGATAGTAGGCCCTGGAGGCTCACTTGAGGGTTGTGATGGTTGGGCCTCGCCTGTGGTGGCGCAGGCAGGAATTTTATAGTGACGCCTGTGATAAGAGGCTCATGCCGCTTCCATGTTTCCTCCGAGCAATCGCCGTCGAAGATAGAGTTTATGCAAGTGGGTGTTCTTAGGCCACTCAACGGCGCAAAAAGACTTTAGCACCACGCGGGGATCAAACTCGGTTCACCGAGAACGCCACTCCGAGACGCTAACCACTCTGCTACCGCCTTCCCAAGATAGGCGTATACCCCCAATGGTTGATTGATTGATCATTATGTATTGTAAAGGTATTATTATTATTTGTATTATAATTATTATTGTTATTAGCATATAACAATTATTTTCTCTTCGTATTTTTTATATTGATATTGCTGTGATTTGAATTATACATATGTCATTATTTTTTTATTATCATTATTATAATTTATTCATAATTTACATATACTTGCATGTAAATAATTATCCTATACTTATTATGATTATAATATAATCCTTATATTATTATATTCATAATAATGATAGAAACATTACTATAGTCTATTCACTTAACTTGGATTTTTGGGAGCTGCTCGATGCCTACCCGAGTTTGTAAGGACGTCGCTGATTGGCTGATTGATTCGGGGTGGGTGGTGGTGGTGGTGGTACCTTGCTTCGCCGCTACCAAAACCCTTGCGTTGCCTCAGAAAAATGTTCATATTTCTTTCCTTAACTCACCTCTTACACAAGATAGGCCTATTTTGTTTGTATCAGTGGATCAGTCAGTGATTGGTCAATAATATCACGCTCTTCGTAATTCAATAGGGTAAAAAATAAAGTCATGACTGAGTATCACAGGAGTAGGCGGATTTTCAGGTTTCAGTGCATTAAAATGTTGTACTCCTACCCGATATTACCAAGCTACCAGATCATATTTAGGTTAAACTGAGCCTACTATCGTGTTCAAGATACATTGCTGCATATCTTGAGCATAAAAAAATTCTGTAAAACAACACCAATATTAAGATAATTGAAGGAAAGTAAAACAGTGTATAAACATTTTGCCTTGCTTTTTTTGCTTCAACTCGCTTTAACTCCATCAGTTTTGCTCGCATTAAATTTTGAATCACTGTTTCAAAATCCTCACAATTTTCCAATTATTAAGGTATGTAGCACGTGCCAATAAGGAAAAAATGATGTGGTCAAAGTAGTTGATAAAGTAAAATTACTGAAACTGGCTCCGTGACTGGTGAGCATTGCTCCCTACATGAGAGATGAGTTCTGGGGAGTGCTATCAGAGGCTCACCAGTCACGGCGCCAGTTTCAGTAGTTTTACTTTATTAAACACTTTGACCACATAATTTTTTCTTTATTGGTAGGTGCTACATACCTTAGGAATCGGAAAATTGTGAGGATTTTGAAACAGCGATTCAAAATTTAATGCGAGCAAAACTGATGGAGTTAAAGCGAGTTGAAGCAAACAAAGCAAGACAAAATGTTTATACACTGTTTTACTTTCCTTCAATTATCTTAATATTGGTGTAGTCTTACTGAATTTTTTTTTATGCTCAAGATATGCAGCAATGTATCCTGAACACGATAGTAGGCTCAGTTCAACCTAAATATCATCTGGTAACTTGGTAATATCGGGTAAGAGTACAACATTTTAATGCACTGAAACCTGAAAATCCGCCTACTCCTGTGATACTCAGTCATGACTTTATTTTTTACCCTATTGAGTTACGAATAGCGTGTTATTATTGACCAATCACTGACTAATTCACTGATACAAACAAAATAGGCCTATCTTGTGTAAGAAGTGAGTTAGGCAAAGAAATATGAATATTTTTCTGAGGCAACGCAAGGGTTTTGGTAGCGCCTAGGCAAGGTACTACCACCCAGCCCGAGTCTATCAGCCAATCAGCGATGTCCTTACAAACTCGGGTAGGCATCGAGCAGCTCCCAGCCCAGGAAGCCCAGGAATCCACCTTAAGTGAATAGACTATACCTATATTATCATGATCATCGTAATTTTCATTATCATCGTTATATTTATTACAACTGTTATAATTTTCATTATTAATACCATTATCATTATTGCAATATTGTTGCATCCATATATTTTTATTGTAAAAATTACTCCTATTGTTATTATTTTTGTGACATCATCATTATCATGATTATTTTTGTTGATATTCTTTATTTTCATGTATGCAGTTTTTATCAGTAATAGTATCATTGTTATTCTCATTGTCATCATCTTCATCTATGTAATCTTTTTTTTTACCTATCATCCAAACACTCATTATTTCCATTCTTATCAATATTGCAATAATCATTCCCTAATAATATATGGTCATTAATATTCATAAATAATACATACCAGATGGTATCCTGGTGAACCAAACCAGGCAGGCAATGAAGACTGCGTGGAGTTGAAGCCGGAACATTTCCAGTGGAATGACGTCAGCTGTAACAACGAAAATCAGTAAGTGCCATGAGTTATGCAACATATAATGCAATAAGATCCTTAATATTGAAAGATAGAATATATGTCTGTCTTACCAATGATGGTAAAACAAGCCTTTCTAGAAATGCACGCAGATAGGTCAGCTACCTCATGCTGCTTTGACTGTTCAGTGGATATGCGGCGCTGTCCCATCAGCTCTTACTCTAAATTTTTCATTTTATATATTGGCCTGGTCTTCAATAGGAACGGCACTTCATTTGTGAATGCCTGTATGCAACAGTATCAGTGGACGCTACTTCACCACAGTCTCATAAAAATGAATGACAGTGTTGAATGTATAGAAAGAAAAATATAAAGAAAGCATACTAATACACATTTGTATATACTAATATACAAATAATATTAAGAAAGTATATTAATACAATATAATATTAAGCTTGTAATTACAAATATGTTGATAGCAATTTTTATTGAGGTGGTTCCACTTGCAGCCATACATTTACGCTCGATTAAAAGACGTGCAGGGGCGTGGTGAGGTGCAGGTCAGCCTGGCGCACTTATGTGTTTAACAGCCGACCATAGAACAATAGGAAGGAGCGGAAGTAATTTTTCGTCCTCGCGTAGGGCACAGTGACCTGATGATCACTGCTCTTCTGAACTTTCTAACTGCATGCCTCGCACCCTCCCGCGGCCTAGCTGCACAAGACTTTCTACTCATTCTCATCCCTATTATGTCCATCTTCCTCATGCAAGAGTTAATCAGTATCTTTACTCTTTCATTCCTTTCACTGGTAAACTCTGGAACTCTCTTCCTGTTTTTATTTATTCACCTTCCTACGACTTTCTTCCTATTTTTTTCAGTAGAAAAGTAACAAGACACCTCCCGAACTAAATTGGCCCATCCCCCTTTCTTTATTCTCATACTGTTTTCTTTTTAGGGACTGGCAATTAAGCAAGCGGGCTTTGTGTTACCACTTTTTTTTGTAGCCTTGGCCAGTCTTTTGTGAAGTAAAAACAAAAAAATTAATAACAGTTTCTCCCGGAACCCCTAACAACTTCTCGCGGAACCCTAGAGTTACTGGGAATCCTGGTTGAGAAACGCTGATATAGATAATACTGTAGTCAGTGCTTGTTATATCATCTAGTCTAGCTGTATCTTTTTCATTTGTAGTATATCTTGGGCATAAGGAACCCAATACATATATAAATAGTTATTCCGTTTATAGGCGATATATAAAATGGGACATGTGTTGTATTTGTAAATATATATATTTTGAAATGTACTTATTCCCAGGGAAATTAATGTAAAATTTTCGCACCTGAAAGCTTCTCAACAAAATCTAAGATACATGTAATAACTGTACATGTTGAGATTTGAGAGAAGGTGGCCAGAATGCTATAAAAAAACCCCGGTATTTTAAAGTTATTTAACTCCTAATAACGTTCTTATCCGATGACTTGCACTAATGACAAGATTACCAAATATGCATTACAAAATATACAAACGATTCATCTGCTAAGATTTTTGAGTTTCATTCTTTTAAGTGTTTATAATCTTCTTCTTTTTTGGATCTCGTAAATGTATTTGCTATTATTTGCAAATATTTTCCCAAATTGAAGAAAAAAAACGCAAGATGAGAAAATCACTTCTTCGTTCTTCTTTCCAATGATATATTGTTTAATTAATTCAGTACAATGTTGGCGAAGTTATTAAATGAAAACTGGAAAATAGCAAGTTTATCAGTATCGAGGTTTAAAGGCGCGCGGTTTAAAAAGCCGGACGCCCTTTAAACCTCGAGGCTCAGTGAATCTGTGCAGATGCTGGTTTATTTGTTTACTCTCGCAGCCACGCTCTCGATTACTCTTGAAGTGTTATATGACATAGCTGGTATCTGGTCCCCCCTTTTGCAAAATGTACTAATCACAAAAGGGTGCTAGCTGTCAGACGCGCATGAACAGTTTGCTGAACTACAGCCAGCATTCTTTCTCTCTGAGCCACTTTATGCTTTGATATCCTCGGCATGGTTGTGGAGGAGGTAAAGAGCGTGAGGTAGATCAATCCTGCGCTGAATAAATTGAAAATTGGCTGGAGGGAGCGGGAATGGTGGAAGGCTGAGAGACGACCAGCTACACCCGGCTTCTCCCTCTACTCCCTCACTACTATGGCCTTGAGACGACCCTCTGTCTCACAGAGAGGGACTGAAAGGTGTCAGTTTGCCTATGCCAGTAAATATCATACAAATTTTCTTTACGGATATTTTTCGGGGGGGAGAAGGGGGGAAAACAACCATGACTCTTTCATTTTTTCTGCTTTCTTTATAATACTTTGTCAAAAGCTTGCTCAAGTGTTCAACTACGCATGATTTTTTTTTAGAGTATTTCTATTTTCCTCGGAAATATTCGTGTGGCGCTTCACTAATAAAGCCAAATAAAGCTTTAGAATAACCTTAGTACTTCTACTTATAACACCCTTGGTAATGAATCCTAATACCTTATTAGGTCGATTTCTAGCCTCAATACATTGATTCCTAGGACGGAGGATATGATTACCCGTACCCCCCAGATCTTTTTCACCTTCTGATCTGTTCAGTGATACATTGCACATAATGTACCTATTACAAGGATTTTGTTCTACCAACATTAATTACACTACACTTATAAATATTAAATTCCATCTGCCACCTGACTACCCACTCATTTAATTAATCTAAGTCTCCTTGCAATATCTTTACATCAGACTTTGTTCTAATAATCCTACCTACCTTTGTATCAACAGTAAACTTGTTGATATCACTGTTCATACCACTATCTAAGTCGTTGATGTAAATAAAAAATTGTAATGGACCCAAAACAGACTCTTGTAGCACCCCACTTATTACCTGCCCCCATTCATATTTATAACCATTAATTGCAATCCTTTGTTGCCTATCACTTAGCCAAGATGTTATCCAACGAAGAACCTTCCCATCTATATTGTATGTGCCTTAACCATAGTCTATGTACCTTGTCGAATGCCTTACTAAGTCCAGGTACACTATATCATGGTACTCATCATTATCTGCTGTCTCAAAACTTCCCTATAAAAACTCATTAAATTACTGCGACATGATCTACCAATGGTGAACCCATGTTGTAAATCATTTATCAGACTATGCTTTTCTAGATTCTCTTTAATATTGTTTGCAATAACAGATTCCAAAAACATACCTACCACTGACGTCAGGCTAACGGGTCCATTATTTGACATTAATCCTCTATCACCCTTCATAAATATGGGAACTGCATCTCCCTTCCTCCACATTAACGGCACCTCCCCTATATCAGCCGATTTCCTAAAAATATGCACTAACGACTCACTAACAACCTCTTTGCATTATATATATACTCTAGGACAAACCTCATCTGGCCCTGGTGACTTAAAATTATTCATTCTATCTATACCTTCTTCTACCCTCTCCCTATTTATAACAATATTTTTTTGTTTTTCATCATCTTTCCTCTAAACATCTGTTCATTCTCAGGTACCATCTGCATATCCTCCTGAGTAAAAAACACTTCAGAAATAATAATTTAAAAATTTACACATATCTTCATCAGAACTTACAATCTCCTTAGTCTTTGTCTTATAGATCTGAAAAAAAGTTCCTTAGGGTCGGTCTTTACCTGGCCAGCAACGAACAGCAACACTGTCACTGGGTTCCTTAAATCCTTGTCGCTAATGTACTGGAGTCCAGAGAGACAGGGCAGTGATAACTAAGTCTGGCATCAGCTTGTATTGGTGTATATATACAGAGGCAGCTCAGTCCTGTCTGTCTGCGAGTCCGTGAGAACTCAACCTTAACAGATAGTATTCATCGCTCGGCGCCAACAGTTAAGTTCTAAT